>CM053578.1:103747350-103841013 GCA_028646485.1 Cryptoprocta ferox
ATTCGATCAGTCTATATGTTATCCGATTCTCACCACAGGCAGAGCTACCGTGTCACCATACATTCCTATTATGATCCCATTGACTGTTTCCCCTACAATCTTTTATTGCCATGACTTATTCATTCCATTATTTAAAAGGCAAAGGTGATACATCATTTAGAACAAGATTTAAAGAAGTAAAAAACTCCTGTTCAGTCGGGAACTATCCTCTATAATACTTAACCCTACCTCATATTGGTGGACCCTCTCCAATATGACGTGTGACTAAAGAAACTTCTAGGAGCTGGTGGCAGGCGGTGAACTTCCGGCATCCTCTTCTGTGCTCACTAGAGAGAGCATTTTGGCCCCTATGATTTTCTCCCTTAATCACTGGGATTTGAGACTGTCACTGGAATGTCTAAGTTCCTCTCTGCCACCTGCTCCCAGCAGGAAACCATCTCAAATGTCAGCACTGACCCAAACATAGAGGGTCCCGGGTCCCGTCCACCTGACGGACTTCCTAAGCTGCAGAATCTCTCAGTTCTTCCCCTTAAAGGTCGTGTTGAACTGGCCCTGCACTTCTTCCCGTATCTTTCTGCACAAGTTAGAGAGGCACACACCCCATTCCCGGGTTCGCTAGCATTTAGGGCTCTGGGTGGGATCTGGGCTTCCCCATGTAGCTGTACTGCTGTGACGTAGGAAAAGTGGGGGGATGCATACTGGAGGTTTTCTGCTGGCAGAGTGCGCAGGCGCTAGGAAGCCTCCCAGACCCTTCGTGGGCTGAGGGCCCCCACCTCAGCCAAAGTGGGTGTCAGCCGCTAATGGCTCACACCTGCACCCATTTCGGAAGCTTGACCTTGGCTGCTAGGAGCTGTCTCTTCTGGAAATGTCGGAGTGTGTAGGGTAGACAGAATTCTAAGGGAAACTCCAGCTTCCCAGGGGCCAAGGGGCAGTGGGGGGGGGGGCGGTGTGCAGCTGGGCTGGACGTCACAGAGTCTACATTCCAGCATCCAGCTAGTAGCCAAGGATGTGTCCATGTCCCTCCCCACTCCCTGTCCATTCCTACCCCCAGGTGGTGGCCATGCAGACTCCTCAGGGCAGCCCCTGTGTCCCCACCTTCCAGAAAGGGCCAGGGGAGAGGCTAGGAGTCCCAGGAATCATTTCCAGAGGCCCAACCCCAAGCCCACTCCACTACCCCCCCCCCATAATGACACACGACAGAACCCTTTCTGCCCACAGCAGCTAGAGGTGCTTCTTTTCCCTGTATGGACCACCGACCAGTACAGACCTATGACATCAGCTCTGAAGTTTCTTTCACTTCTAACAGCTGTGTTTATGCATATCATATGACAGACAAAAAGAAGAAATAATGCTGGGCCCACATGGGACTGTAGAGGCCATATTGTCTTTCATCAGTCTCCAGCTCAGTCACACACCGGACTCGTGTACTGAGTTGCCTCTCGGGCTTTGAGCCTCTTTTCCTGCAAAGATGGCCTCTATTGTTCTTCTTTCTGTACCTCTCCCTCGGCATTTCTTCTGATCAGCTCCATCTGCCATCTGCTTTCTTCATCAAACCAGCAAACTCGTAACATCTTCCCAGAGATCCAGACTATCATAATGAATTGCAACATTGCATCTATATGGTAATATCATGTGGAAGAATGCACTTTAGTAGAATTTTAATTCATTTTTTAATGTGAAATGGTTTCCCCTCAAATACCATTTTAATTCTACATCATTAAGTCCATGCCGATGGAGAAGAAAGTGTAAATAACACAACTGACATGACCCTGAGGTGGTAAATGGTATCCCAGTTGAGATGGAGACCTGCTGAGTTTGTGGGAATCTTAGGAAACATGATGGGCTAACACGTGGGGTACTGAGTCATTCACAACCAGCTCCAGGAGTGAGCTCCCAGGAGAGCTCACCACTTCCCCGTTGTACATAATCCCCCCCCTCCAGACAGGTTCCCTACCATCTCCCCCAGGCCCTTTGCCCAAACAACTACCTGATAGCACTACTGTGTTGAAGGAGGCCAGAAGCCCATCACCATGACCTTTGTCCCCAGCTGAGAGATGAGCTCCGGACACCCTGGCAAGTCACAAGGTGCCTCACTGCCCTCCACACTTGCAGAGGCCATTTCTGGGTCACTGCCCACAACCCGCAACTCCTCAGCCCCAAGGATATTGCTTGAGACCAAAAGGATCTTCCCAACAAGCATCACTAGATTCGGCGAACAAGTGGACAGGAAGACTACACCATTATAGACAAAGAAGAATCCCACTTCTGCATCATTTGCCCCGATCTTAAGATCACGAGATTCCTAAAATGAAAGGAAAATCACATTGTCATCAGATTAATGTGGATTAATCTCCACAAAGACATAAATGAGAAGGGCACGTGGTTGCACCTTCCTTGGTGGGGGGAGGGGGGAGAAGGGTGGGTTCTAAGGTCAGGGCACACCGTCCACGACCATTTCCTGTCAAAACTCTCCTGGGAGCACCTCTTCCCTGACCAAGGAAGTGAGCGTTTGTTCCTGCGGACAAACAGTCCTGCGCATTCATTAAATGCTTCTCTTATCGATGCTCAGAAAGCACTGGAAAAAGGACGAAAAGGAAGTTAACAGGCATTTCTGCCTTTCAGATAAAAATCAGATCCCTAGAAGAGACTTCGGGTGGATGGAGGGGAGAGTGTCCAGGCTTCCCGCTTGCCACAGAGCTGGCCCATTCGCTTCTCAGGGCAAGTGTCTGCACCTGCAGTTACGTGCCCAGATTTGCCCACGGGGCTGGAGTTTACTTTCTTGGACAGGGCGTATGTGAGATTCCAAAGGCAGCTTAACTCCAGAGACGCAACTCTATTATTTCAAGTGAAGAAGGATGGTGAGACTGACCAAAGAGGAGGATTTGAGGTTTCCACTGACCCCGTGGCCAGATGGCAGCTGGCCTTCCTCAGTCCACCCTTGAGCCCATTTCAAGCCTTCGCAAGCCGCATAGCGGAAAGTGGGAATGAGGCCCTAGTGCCTTCTGGGCCGCTGACGCCCCGCAGGTCTGGGCCCAGCTTTCTGCTGCTCAGTTTCCTTGTCTACAGACCATGTGGCCGTTGTGCAGGGTGACATCAGGACAGGTCTAGCCCCGACCCCTCAGGAGTCAGGGCTCTGTCAACCCCATTTGCCTCAGCCTGATTTCTAGCCTCCACTTCTTTCCCTGCTGCAGGCCATAAACGTCTGATGCTCCAGAATGAGCCCCTCCGAACCCCGAGCTCAAGGGCAATGGTAGAAAACGTGCGCTGGGCGCTCCCTGTGCACCTGACTCACGCATGTTGACGCGACCCTCCGGCTGCTCCAGCCCGCTGCTGAAATGATGCTGTGGCAACAACTGAGAGGCTAAAGAGAAGTGACATCTCACCTCCAGTTACTAAAGCACACCAGGCTGTGAGGCTAAGAAGGAAAATACTGCATTCTTCATCATGTGCTTGATGCCCTCTCATAATGTGCCTCAAAAGAGAGCTGTCATTTTCTTGCAGAACCTTCCAGCACCACCTCCACTGGTTGATCCAGGGATGGGCATAGGACATGGGAGGTCCAAAAGGAGGTCTTCTGGGGGAACAGGGGGGGCGTGGAGTTCCAGCTTTTGGGTCCAGAGCTGGCCAGAGCTGGCCAGTCTCAGGCCTTCTGTGCTATGATCCTGGGAGCTGCCATATTTGCAACCACTTGGAGGAGGCCAGGCCAGCCTGAGAGAGCAAAGCAGAGGGGAGAGAGAAGGGGGAGCGCCATCAGCTTCCTGGCTCCAGATGTCCTAAAACCAAGTCTGCCCCACAGTTTGCTCCCACCCCATCGGTCTCAACTTTCCCTTTGATTATGTGAGCCAAAAGTTATTCATTTTTTACGCTAATTTGAGTCAGGTTTCCAACACTTGTAACCAGAGGAGTTCTGCCTGATGCAAGAATAAAAACAGTTCACAGGGCGACTTTCTATTTTTTTTAATGTTTATTTATTTTTTGAGAGATGGGGAGAGACAGATCACGAGCAGGGAAGGGGCTTAGAGAGACAGAGAGACAGACTCTGAAACCGGCTCCAGGCTCTGAGCTGTCAGCACAGAGCCTGATTTAGGGTTTGAACTCATGAACCGTGAGATCATGACCTAAGCTGAAACTGGACGCTCAAACGACTGAGCCACCCAGGTGTCCCCACAGGGCGACTTTCTAATGTGAGTCCTGGGTTAGCAGATCAGTCTGGCCATTGCATCTTTACCAAGGTCATTCCATGATGACTTCTGCTAATAGTCAAAATGTGCCCCATCCTGATTTCCTGTGATTTTTCTTAAAATCATTTTTTGAATCAAACAGAGAGGAAGTGAAGTCTTTGTCACTCATGGCACATGGACCCAAAAGCCAAAAATAGAAATTAGACGTTCACTAAAGCATCCACCCAGCGACACGTGAGGCAAATCTTCGAGCCCTCCAGCAAGTCTTTGACTGTAAGTGCCCGGGAAATACCTTGAAACAATATGCATTCTTGCAAAGAAATGTCCTCCAGGAGGAGTTTTCTATTCATCTTGAGCAGGTAACTTTGGGGGAGCATGTTAGCCCCCTCTATCTGGGGGAATGAGAAGGTCGCCAGCATTGAGCTGGCTCTAGGAAAATTTGTGTAAAATTGCCCGGTTAAAAATATAGCATTCTTCCCAGAATTTTGTGAGCTATAAACCATGCTCAGCCGATTAATTTTAAGGATGTCAAACCCAAACATGAAGACAAGCCAAGAAACTTTCGCAGTTGATTGGAATTCAAAACTCTGAGCAAGGAGCTGTTTGGTTTTACAATTATCAGACTACCCCGAAGTTCCAATCTTGACTCATTTTTTTAAAACTTTGAAAATAAATTTCCATTTATAAAGGATGGGCAGTTTGGTTCTTTTTTTTTTAAGCCATCTCAATTCCTTCATTTATTCCACACGTGTGCTGAGGGGCTCTTGCGTGAAAATGCTGGGCCAGGAAGCAGAGGCGATGCCCAGACGCATCAGACACGGACACTCCCCTCCAGGACCTCCCTATATAAACTGCAGGTGAGATGGAAACCAAAGGAAAAAGTCTGGGGGGATGCACAGAGCAGATGTTGTGGGGGGCGTCCAGAACAGGGCACCCTTACTTCTGTGGGGAGACCTCAAGTTTTCCCAGAAGCCTGGAGGATTCCTTCCAGCTGAGGGACTTGAGAACTGGACATTTGCTACGCAGCGGCTGGTCACTCAGGAACAGGAGATTACACCTATTTTTCAGGACTGAGCTGAGGCTGAAAACACAAGGACCAGTTGGGAGTCTGAGTGCGAAGGGTGCGAGCTCCTAGACCCGGGCCCGGTGACGATCACCCCCTCCCCACTCCAGAGGAACCAGAAGACTACGTGCAAGAGCAATGAAACCAAAGAAACTGCAGGCCTTGGGGACATGGGGCGCAGAATCGGGTGAAATGGAATACTACTTGGCAATGAGAAAGAATGAAATCTTGCCATTTGCAACAACGTGGCTAGAATGGGAGGGTGTCATGCTAAGTGAAATAAGTCAGGCAGAGAAGGACAGATACCATGTTTTCACTCATAGGTGGAATTTGAGAAACTTAACAGAAGACCATGGGGAAAGGGAAGGGGGAAAAATAGTTTCAAACAAAGAGGGAGGCAAACCATAAGAGACTCTTAAATACAGAGAACAAACTGAGGGGGGTGACTGGGGGAGAGAGGAAAATGGGGGATGGGCGTTGAGGAGCACACTTGTTGGGATGAGCACTGGGTGTTGTATGTACGCGATGAACCACGGGAATCTACTCCCACAGCCAAGAGTCCCCTGTATACACTGTATGTTAGCCAACTTGACAATAAATTATTTTAAAAAAAGAGAATAAGGTGAGATGAGACCCTAGAGTGACAACAGAAGGTGTGAGGGCCACTGAGTATGGTCTTCACCATCCTGAAGAGGACATGTCCCTTCCAAGTCGCTTGCCCCTCAGTCCCCACAGCAAGAAGTAGCCAGTTGTCTGTACTCTCAGGAACTGTGTCCTGCAGCTACTGTCTAAGGAGCCACAGACAGGAGGCCCCAAACACTAGAAGTGTAACGTCTCTTAGTTTTAGAGGCTGGAAGTCCAAAATCAAAATGTCTACCTCTCCCCCCTAAGGGAGCACCCTTCCTTTCTTCTCCCGGCTTCTGGATACAGCAGGTGCCCCTCCAGTCTCTGTCTGTTGTCACATCTCACCTTATTCTCTTTTGGTGACTGGCTTGTCCCCGTATGTGTCGCCAGTCACGTTGGACTAGTGGCCCACCCTATCCAGTGTGCCCTCCTGCTAACCAGTCACACCCAGAACAACCCTGCTTCCAAAGATCACAGTCCGAGTGCTGGGACTAGGACTTGACCATGTCTTTTTTGGGGAGACACATTTCAACCCATAACACCATCCCAGCAGATACCAGAAAGCTACTCCACTGATAAACTCAGGGACCCCAAAGAAAACATATTCAGATGCTAATACATAGAGTTCCGCAGAAAAATAGGCAAGTCCTCACTCTCCTGTGAAGCTCATTATTTGACAAGACCTACCTGTGAACATAGACCTTCCAAATGGATCGTCACCACATGTTCTTAAATTTGGACAACCAGTCAGGGCCTCTAGGGAAACTCAGGAATAAGACACAGAAACTTTTTTTTAATTTTTATTTTTGAGAGAGAGAGAGAGAGAGAGAGAACACAAGAGAGGGAGGGGCAGAGAGAGAGGGAGACAGAATCCCAAGCAGGTCCCGCGCTATCAGCACAGAGCCTGACACGGGGCTCGATCCTACAAACCATGAGATCATGACCTGAGCTGAAATCAAGAGTCAGACACTTAACCCACTGAGCTATCCAGGTGCTGTAGAAGCAAAAACTTAAACAATAAACAGAAATTAATTAATTAGCTATTTAATTAAGGAACTTAGAGGAAACAGCCATAATGCAGGGAGAAGAGAAAACTTCCCATTTTAATGGGAATAATGAATACTCAGAGAAAGCAAAAAAAAAAAAAATGGGTCCATGGAAGAAGAAAAGGGTGTTGTTTTTTAAATGAGAATATTTACTGAATAAGAAATCTTTTATAAGTTAAAAACACCACAACAAAGCTTACTTCTGTGTCAATCCTAAAAAAGCCAAACTCACAAAGGCAGAGAGTAAAACAATGGCAGCCAGGGGCTGAGGGCGTCGGGGATGGTGGGAGATGTTGGTCAAAGGGCACAGACTCCGTTTTTTTTTATAGTTTATTGTCAAGTTGGTTTCCATAAAACACCCAGTGCTCTTCCCACAACTGCCCTCCTTCCTGACCATCATCCCTCTTCCCCTCGCCCCCTCCCCCTTCTGAAAACAAACTGAGGGCAGACTCAGTTTTAAGATAAGTCCTGGGGATCCGATGTAGAGCATGGTCACGATAGCTACTAACTCTATAGTATGCTTGGAATTTGCTAGAGAGTTGGTCTTATGTGTTGTCACCACGCGTGCACACGCACTCACACACACACACACACACACACACACACACAGTGGTAACTATGTCAGGTGATGGATGTGTTAATTAGCCTGATTGTGGTCATCACTCCAAATGTATACATCATGCTGTACACCATGAATATATACAATTTTTATTTGCCAAAAACCTGGGGAAAATGTCATAGCAAAACTGAAAAAAAAAATCAAAGGGCCCTTGGGTGGCTCAGTCGGTTAAGCATCCAACTCTTGATCCAATTCTTCACTCAGGTCATGATCTTGCAGTTCATGAGTTCGAGCCCTGCATCCTGGCAGTGCTTAGGATTCCCTCTCTCTCTCTCTCTCTCTCTCTTTCTCTTTCTCTCTCTCAAAATAAACTTAAAAAAATCAATATACGATTTTGGCAGATTAACTAGAGGAAACCTTTCAGAAAGTATAACCAAAAATCAAAGAGAAAGAAAATAAAACAGGAAAGACAAGAAAATTACAGGCCCATCCACAAGGTCCAACATCTGAGAAACAGAATCACAGAATGAAAGAACAGAAAACCAAATGGAGGAAATTATCAGATTAGCAATATTTTTTTTTAAATTCCAGAATCGGAGGGTATGGGTTTTCAGCCTGAACAATGAAATGGTGAGTGAAGAAGAACCCTTGTCAAGGTAACTCGCAGTGACATCTCACAAACACTGACAATAAAGAGAAAAGATCCTAAAAACTTACTGAGAGCTAAAACAAAAAAAGGGGGGGAAGATTCCTACAAAGCATTAGGGATCAGAAGACTTGTGAAACATGCTAAGATGCAACGCTGGAAACCAGGCAGTGACAGGGCAATGCCTTCAAGAGTCTACGAGAAGTAAATATCTCCATCCTAGATGCTACACGCGACCAGCTATTAATCGAATACAAGGGTAGAGTAAAGACACCATTAGGCCAGATCTCAAATAACTATTTCCTGGTACCTTTATCAGGAGTCCGCTAAAGGATGGGCTCTACCGTGTGGAGAAAGAAAACCAAGAAAGAGGAAAACTAGGGCTCCGAGAGACAGGAATCTAACAGAAGATGCAGGAAAAAGGCATTTCCAAGTAGATGATGAGAGACAACAGCTTCTGGACCCCGCCTGGAAATCAGTGGGCCAGGACCAGAGTGAGAGGGTGGGGGGGCTTCTGAAAGGGAGGCTCCGGGAACTTGGAAAACATAGATGAGTGAAGTATTTGATAATTATTGAAAGAAGCTTGGGGAGGAAAGACGCATCAGCCCCTAGACAAGCAAACCAGAGAAGGGGCCATTGGTAACTCTCATAATAATGGAAGACTTGTTGAACCAAATCACGTGACATGGTTACCAACAGGGAGAACGGGATGGTGCAGGTAAGGGAGCTAAGCACTCAAGTCCGTAGCAGGAGGTCAGAGCTTCGTTCCGAAAACACTGAGAACAGTCCAGGCATTGCACACAGATAGATGGATAAACAAAGAACAAGAAAGAACAAAAGGAGTTAAAATGGTTTCCAGAAGGGTGGGACAGAGGTTGCCGAACTTTAATTTAGAAAAAAAAAAATACATCCTTTAAAAAAAAAAAAAAAGTAAAACGAAATCAGAAAGAAAATCAAAAAACTTAGCTCTGGGTTTAAGATTTATTCTCCAAATTTTCTAACACAGTGAGAGGGCGGAAAAGTGGGAGGGGGTCCCTAACAACCGCATGAGTTCATGTGTCCGGAAGCATGATTTTTCAAGTTGGAGAAATGGATCTTTTGGCTGAGAGTTTAAAACTTCCAGGCACAGGGGTGCCTGGGAGGCTCAGTCAGTTAAGCGTCCGACTCTTGGTTTCGGCTCAGGTCATGATCTCGCGGTCTGTGAGTTCAAGCCCCGCATCGGGCTCTGTGCTGACAGCTCAGAGCCTGGAGCCTGCTTCGGATTCTCTGTCTCCCTCTCTCTCCGCCCCTCCCCTGTTCATGCTCTGTCTCTCTCCCTCTCTCAAAAATAAATAAACATATTAAAAAATTTAATTTTTAAGCTAAAATAAAAAGAAGAGAAGAAAGAAACGAAAATGAAAGCTTGACACCCTTTCTTGAAATCCGTAATGCTCTGCAAAATAGTAGAAGCAGCTAATCGTGAAAGACGATTTGCCCTACGGGAGGTTGGACCAAGGAGAATCTTCCTTGAAAAGACTTTCCTCTCATCTCTCTCTCTGCCACTCAGTCTCGGTCCTGATCAAAACAGATTGTGTTTCCTGAAACAGAGCCCAAACTTATCACAAACCGATAAGCGAATTTCAGCCTTGTCTGAAGCAAAGGTTTGTAGAGTGGCCCTCGGGGACACTGGCGGGGCTCACGGTGCGCACAGGACGGCCATGCTGTTTGCAAGCCCCACCTGACACTGACATGGACAGAGACATGTCAGCCGCGCCGTTATGCCTTCCAGAAGGGTTTTAATCATCCTCCTAAGACAAAGCGCTTATTTAGGGAAGAGTTCCGCTTTTAAACATTGCTAAAAATACCTGGTGTTCATTAATTCCAAATGAAAGGCCATTTCTGCGTTTCAAGAAATTGTTCTTGCTTTAGGGAAGAAAGTCCAAAGACTCTTTTGAGAGGTGCTCCCCAAACGTACTTGTTTTGTCAGCGAAATTTACTGCAGCTCTTGTGTTTCAAATTCTTTGAGACGACACGTGTAAAATGGCTATTAAGGAATGGGACACATAATAATCTCAACTACATCTAAGCTTGTCACTAGCTCACTCTTTCAGCGAGCTCTTATGAAGCAGGACACACTGCATTTGACGTTGGGATTCCAGCTAATGATCCGCCCATTCCGCCATGCAAAGTCAATCTGAAATTTCCAGTATTCTCTGCTTTTCCCTTGTCTACAAGGAAGAGAGGAAAACTGCTGGGTATATTAGAGTGTATTGTGTATATTAGAGTGTATTGTTTTCCCCTCCAATGTTCATTCTCTTCTCCCCTAGAAGAGCCCACGTTCCCTCCAAATGCCGTTGATTTATAGCACCTACTTTCATGCAGATAGTAATTCCCACCCCACTGTCACGTGTGACGAGCTAGGCATGACCAGCAAAAATAGAAGAGAAATGCATCAGAGATTTCTGCAACACCCAAACATTCTCTTCTGCTGCAAAACCAGTGTGTTCAAAATCGCCACTTCTCCAGACTGTGAGATGCGGGGCATAGGGCCACATAAAGCCACCTTTACGCAACATGATAAAGAAATAAACATTCAATGTTGAGAGCCACTGAGATCTGGGGATGGTTTGTTATCATAACATGGCTGACGAGTAGACCAGGCTAGTAGTAATTGCAACTGTTGCATACTACAAAGATGGTGGAAGATCATTCCCTAAGATAAAAGTGCTCTACCTGCCCATGCCCTCCCTTCTCCTTAAATATGTCCAGCTTTGTGTTCCTCAAAGTCAAATGCTACACTTCACGTTCTCTCTGCACCTCCCATTCTGGATGAGCTCTTTGAAAACTTCCACTAAAAGAACTTATTTACTGGGGGTGCCTGGGTGACTCAGTCAGTTAAGCGTCCGACTCTTGATTTGATCAGGCCATGATCTCACAGTTCGTGCGTTCGAGCCCCGCATCGGGCTCTGCACGGACAGCCTGGAGCCTGCTTGGCATTCTCTCTACCTCTCTCTCTCAAAATGCCCCTCCTCTGCTCACTTGCCCTCTAGCTCTCAAAACAACAAAAAAAATTTTTTTAAAGAACTTAATTACTGAAAAATGATGATTCTCCCTGGTATCTCACATGATATTAGCATCATTCTATGTCGCAGTAACTTTCCAGATCAGCTCCTGCTGATTTATTTTGTGTTTTACAGTATATACGTATATCCCGTATGTATTGAATAGCCCTGAAAGGAGGGCAGGTCAAGGAGTCATCCTCCTCAGACGTGGGCGCCACCCATCTGCAAGGGAGTTAGTTAAGGTATAGGGTTGTGAACCAACTCAGAGCTCATCAATGTTCAGTGCCAGTCCCCACGCTTGAGCTTCCAGATCCCAGTGAGTTTGTGCCAACCAGACCCTCCCATGTGCCCTACCACGTGGCTCTAGTGACATCTGTACTTTGGCTGTCATGGCGTCTACAACTCAAACGCACAGTGGTCCTTTCTGGCCATTCTAAGGGAGTTAATGCATCCTTTTGACTTGAGTCCCTTTCTTACCTCTTCCCAAAGCAACTGTCCCTCTCAGTGCCAGAAGTTTCTCCTGGGCCCTCAGCACGGCTGGGACTCTCCTATAAAGACACAGTCCTGACTCTTCTGCTCTGCTCTGCTCTGTTAATGGAGGACACGAGGCAGGCTGAGCTTCAGGTCTCAGACCTGGTTTGAAGCTTGGTTCTGATTTTGGTGTCGTTCACCATCCAATGCTGCCAACTCCTCGTCTACCATCAGGAGCCTCCCTGCATCTTCATTCTGTTCTCAGCTTTCTGAGCCTCTGTGGGGAGGCCTGGTCTCTGGAAGCTGGGGCCCAAGGTCAGAAAGCTTCATCTGCTATAGGCTCTGAGCACTCTGGTAGAGACATCTGCCATCACCTTCAAGTGGCAATGATCACCGTTAAATGGAGGCCCAATGCCAAGGGCATCACATGCTTTGCCTCACCTAACCTCAGGACAACTCCAGGAGGTACCCCTGGAACCTCTGGCATCTACAGACGAAGGTAACCAAGGCTTGGAGCAGGCAAGACATTTGCCCAAGCTCACCTTTCTAATAAATGGCAGGGAAGAGGTGTGAACCCAGATAGTTGAGCCCTGAACATCGTGGCAAGGCGGGGAGATGAAGAAAGACAGCTGGGTCCAGAGTTTTTTTCACCTGGGACTGGGACAGGCAGACGGTGCCACAGACTCAGCCCTCACTTTTACTTGCCTTCTCCATTCATAACTTCCTCAATTTTCCTCACTTCTCCCTCCTCTTCAAATACCATGATGTCTGCCCTGATTGTTTCTGTAAGAGACCTGGAAGGAAATCCACTTCCTCAACTCCTAACAGGGAAACATACGCTTTGCCAACCCAAACCACTTCTCCTCACGCTTTAACTGGATGTTGTCAGTTGGCAAAGGAGATAAATGTTAACTGTCAGCTTGCTCTTCAGTCCAATAAATGCCTCTCGTTCCCCACGAGTCCATTCCAGCTGCTGGTGCGGCAGAAGAGAAACTCCTATCATGTCAAAATGTGTCAATCCATAGAATTAGAGAATTTGAGAATCAAAGGCTCCCTTAGAGAGTGTCTAGTACAAACTCTTAACTTTACAGATGAGGAAACCGAGGCAGGAAATGATCATGACTCATCAGGCACAGGAAGAGCTAGCAGCAGAGCCAGCTCCAGAGCTCAGTCTCCTGGTTCCCTAGCCCTGTGAATCACAGGGTCTCCCTTAATGCCCTTCTCATTTTTCTGTGGTTCTCCCTGGGGGCTGCTACATTCTCTCACCCTCAGCCACAATCTTCCTGAAAAGAACACTGAGTTTTTCTCTAGTCTGTCTACTTTCAGTCTCAAAATATAGGCAGTTTTCACTATTTTGGTCTTTGTTGGAAGATATACTGTAATGAGATTTTTCTTCCACATAACAAATCAAACTTGACGTTTCCCTCATGTCACCCACATCACTTAAGTGGCTCTGAGTCACATCTCTGCAAGCCTCCTGGGGAAAGAAAGAAGTTTCCTTTGCCCATCCTTGCTAGCTTGCCAGCCCTGGATTCATATCCAAGATGAGAACATTTGAAGTTTCCATACAGATTTTAAGAATGTTGTTTGGGGTCACAAGCCTCCCAACATAATGAACATGTATGTTATCCAAGTCTGATGTACAAAAATTGAAGGCAGGATAAGTGCAGGGCCAAGGGCAAACATTTTTTCTCCCATTAGCCCCAAAATAAGCATGAGTTTGTCCCAAACTGGTGAGAACTTCTAGCAAAGGCTGCCGAACAGCCCCATTGGACTCTGGGGGTTGTCAATGTCCTTAATCCACTCAACCAAAGCAAGCATGACCCCAAGGCCCCATTGGAGGGCCTCCTGTCCTTCCTGCCCATTCCTCTGTCTCCATAGCACTTGATTTTCTTAACACTTTTCCAGAACCAACCTGAACTTACCCCTTGGGCTTAAAAAGGCCAGGATATCGGAAACCTGGATCTTCATAAAGAAGGAAAAGCATCAAAGAGAGAATACATGAAGGTAAAACAAAATCTGTTACTGTTCTTACTCTTCATGGATATAATAGATAACTCCTCAAAATAATAATAGCAACAATGGATGAGATGGTTATGGCATGTGGATATGAAACAAATGACAGCAAAGTTGTAAGGTGCAGGAGGAAAGGATTGGAGGTACTCTAAGATACTTGCACTGTCTGTGAAATAGTATAGTGTTATTTGAAATTGGGCCCCGATTATTTGTAAATTTGTATGTCAAACTCTAAAACAACTACCAAGCTTGTTTTTAAGATGTGTAATTGATTTCTTAAGGAAAGAGGGAAAATTATGAGTATAAAATACTCATTTAAAACCAGAGAAGGCATAAAAGTGAGAAGAGAACAAGAACAAGTGCAATAAATAGAAAACTGTTACAAGCGTGGTAGATATTAATCCATCTATATTAATAATCACTTAAAATAAGAATAGTCTACACATGCCAAGTAAAGATAGCAATTGTCAGAGTGAATTAAAAAATAACCAATTCTTAAGTTTTCTATAAGAATCCCAACTTAAATATAAAGATCCAGAAATATTGACAGTAAAAGAATAGAGAAATACATACCATGCTAACATTTATCAAAAGAAAGTTGGGAGACCTATCTTAATATCAGACAAAGCAGACTTCAACACAAAGAAAATTTTCAGGGATAAAGAGGGACAGTACATGATAAAGGAGTCAGTTCTCCCAGAAAAGATAACAATCCTTAATGTATATGCACCCAACAACAGTGCATCAAAATACATTAGGAAAAACTAATAGAAATGCAAGGAGGAAAACCAAATCCCCTATTATAATTAAAGACTACAGCTCCTTTTTCAGTAATTGATAAAACACTTAAACTGATAATCAGTAAGATGTAGGTAACAGATAATCAGTAAAGATACAGATGAACATCACTATCAATTAACTTGATATAATTGATATTTTTAAAATACTCCATCAAACAACAACAGAATAAACATTTTTCTCAAACTCACATGGAATATTCACAAAGATAGACCGCACTTTGGGCCATAAACATACCTTAGCAAATTTAAAAGAATAGAAGTCATACCAAGAATGGTTTTTAAACTGTAAATCAATAACAGAAAAATTTCTAGAAAACCTTCAAATATTTAGAGATTAAACATATTTCTTAAAAAACCCATGGTTCAAAGAAACATCAAAAGGAATTAAAAATATTTTGAACTAAAAGAAAGTGAAAATATAACTTATAAAAAAATTTGTGCAATGCAGTAAAACACCATGTTTAGAGGGAAATTTCTTCTACTAAATGCATATATTAAAAAAGAAGAAAGATGTAGAATCAATCATTCCACCATAGGAAACTAGATAAATAAGAGCAACTTAATTTTCAAGTACAGAAGAAAATAAATAATATAAACTAAAGCAGAAACTGATGAAATTTGAAGGAAAAAAACCTTGAGAAAAATAAAAACAAAATCTGGTTCTTTGAAGAAATTAATAAAATGTATAAACTTCTAGACAAGCTGACCAGTAAAGAAAAAAAGAGGGAATACACAAATTGCCAATATCAGAAACGAAAGTGGTGCCATCAGGACTGATCTCATGGACTAAGAAAATAATGAATGAATACTTTGAGCATCTCCATGCCCACAGATTTGCTAACTTAGGTTAAATGGACCAGTTCTTGAAAAACACAAACTACCAAAACTTACACAGGAAGAAATAGATCATCTGACTAGGCCTGTATCTATTAAGGAAATGAACTCAATAGCTAATATTGTTCTAGAAAAGAAGGTACTAGTCCCAGATGGTTTTACTGGTGAATTCTACCAAACATTTAAGGAAGAAATGATGCCACTTCTCCATAATTTTTTCCACAAAATAGAAGCAGAGAAAATACTTTGGAACTCATTATGTTAAGCCAGCTTGACCCTACTATCAAAACTAGATAAAGATATTGCAAGAAAAGAAAACTAGAGACCAGTTATCTCTCATGAACATAGATGCAAAAATTCCCAACACAACAATATACAAAAAGAAATATTCACTATGACAAAATGGGCTTTATTTCAGAAATGCAAGCATGTTCAATATTTGAAAATCCGTAGGCTAAAGAAGAAAATCACATTGTCATACCAACTGATGTAGAGAAAATATTATACAAAATCCAACACCCTTTTGTGATAAAAACTCTCAACAACCTATAAATATATGGAAACTACAGAAAATCTACGGCTTACATCTTAATCAGTACTGAGAAACTAGACACTTTACCCATAAGATCATGAACAAGGCAAGGAAGTCCTCTCTTACCATTCCTATTCAATATCTCATGAAAGTCATAACTTGTCTAATAAGATAAGAAAAGGAAATAAAAGCTATACAAACTGAGATGAAAACAATGAAACTATCCTTGTTTACAAATGACATGATTACATAAGTAGAAAATTCCAAACAATCAAAGATAACAACAAAAATAATAAGTATTTAGAAATAAATGTATCGAAGGAAGTGCAAAACTTATACTCTGAAAACAACAAAACATTGTTGAAATAAATCAAAGAAGAATTAAATAAATGAATAGGCATCCCATGTTCATGGATTGGAAGACTTAATATTGTTAAGGTACCACTACTCCCCAAACTGAACTACAAATTCAGTGCAATCCCTATCAGAATCCTGGCTGACTTCTTTGTAGAAATTAACAAACTGATTCTAAAATTCATAGGGATTTGCAAAGGACCCAGAACAGCCAAAACAATATTGAAAAAGCAGTACAAACCTGGAGTACTCACTCTTCCCGATTGCACAACTAACTACAAAACACCAGTAATCAAATGGTTTGGGACTTGCATAAGGATACACATATAGATTCATAGAATAATATGGGGTACATTTATGTTCAACTGATTTTCAACAAAGGTCCCAAAACAATTTCAAGGGGAAAGAGTCACCTTCTCAATCATTGGTGTTAGGAAACAGGATATCTACATCCAAGGGAATTAAATTTGACCTCTACCTCACACATCATATACAAAAATTAACTCAAAATGAATCAAAGACTTAAATGTAAGAGTTAAAACTACAAAACTCTTGGGAAAAAACTAGGGGCAAATCTTCACAACCTGGATTAGCAATGGTTTTTAGATATGACTCTAAAAGAATAAGAACAACAACAAAATAAATTGAACTTCATCAAATTTAAAAGTTATTGTGCTTTGAGGAGCTCCCGGCTGGCTCAGTTGGTAGAGCATGTTACTCTTGATCTCAGGGTTGTAAGTTCAAACCCCATATTGGGTATGGAGACTACTTACAAATAAAATCTTTAAAAAAAAGTTATTATGATTTGAAAGATATCTTCAAGTGGAAAAACATCCCACAGAATGGGAGAAAACATTTGCAAATCATACATCTAACTAGGATTTGTATTAGAATATATAATGGCCTCTTATGATTCAATAACAAAAAGAAAGTCCAATTTTAAAAAAAATGGGCAAAGTATTTGAATAGGCATTTTTCCAAAGAACATATGCAAGTTGCCAATAAATGTATGAAAAGACCCAACATCACTGGCCATCAGGGAAATGTAAATCAAAACCACACGAGATGCCACTTCACATCCACTAGGATGGCTTAGACGGTAAGTGAGAATGTGGAGAACGTGAAATGTTCATACACTTCTGGTGGGATTGCAAAATCACCCCTTTACTGAATGCTTGGGGAGACAGTCTGGCAGCCCCTCAAAAGGTTAAACATAAAATTTCCCTATGAGCCACCAATTCCACTCCTAGATCTCTATCCAAGAGAAATGAAAACATAAATCTGCACAAAATGTTCATAGTAGCATTATTCATAATATCCAAAAAGTAAAAGCAATCCAACTGATGAGTCGATAATAAAATATGGTCTTTCCATACAATGGACTATTATTCAACATTAAAAAGGAATGAAGGTGGAGCGCCTGGGTGGCTCAGTCTGTTAAGCATCCGACTCTTGATTTCAGCTCAGGTCACGATCTCATAGGTCATGGGTTTGAGCTCCATGTTGGGCTCTGCACTGACAGTGTGGAGTCGGCTTGGGATTCTCTCTCTCCTTCTCTCTCTGCCCCTCTCCCACCCCCCCAAAAGAAATAAATAAAACTTTTTTTAAAAAGGAATGAAAGATTAATACATGCTACCACATGGATGAAACTTGAAAATATTATGCTAAGTGAAAGAAGCCAATTACAAAAGACCATGTATTGTATGATTCCATTTATATGGAAGATTAAAAAAATTTTTTTAAAAACACAAGAGGGGCGCCTGGGTGGCTCAGTCGGTTAAGCGTCCGACTAGGCTCAGGTCATGATCTCACAGTTCATGGGTTCGAGCCCTGCATCTGGTTCTGTACTGACAGGTCAGAGCCTGGAGCCTTTTTCAGATTCTGTGTCTCCCTCTTTCTCTACCCCTCCCCCACTCATGCTCTGTCTCTCTCTGTCTCAAAAATAAATAAACTATTAAAAAATTACAAAAAAACACAAGATTCTCTCATAAAAAAGAACAAAATAGGATAGAACAGAACAGAATAGAATAGAATAGGGGAATCTAGGTGACACAGTTAGTTAAGCGTCCAACTCTTGATTGGCTCAGATCATGATCTCAGGGTTCATGAGTTTGAGCCCACATCAGGCTCTGCACTGAGAGCGTGGAGCCTGCTTGGGATTCTCTCTCTCTCTCTCTCTCTCTCTCTGCCCCTCCCCTATCTCAAAATAAATAAATAAACTTTAAAAATTATTCTGTCCCTCACACACAAAAAGAATAGAATAGAATAGAATAGAATAGAATAGAATAGAACAGAATAGAAAAATACAGGTCCTGTATTAACCAAGCAATCAAGAAGTAACGGGCACAGCAAGACCAGAGGACTGAATGAGGGGGCTTGGATCATAGACACTGGTCTCCACTCCCTGTGGCCATGGGACTCTGAACCAGTTATGCCACCTGAGCTCCAGTTTTCTCTACAGTAAAATAAGAGGCATTTGCCCCTCTTTCTGGTCTCACAAGGTTGTCTCGGAAGTTGGTTAAGAGGAGTATGTGAAAGAGTTCTCAAGGCTGCAGGACAGTTAGCAGAGGTGACAGGTGGAAAGCCTTGGCATTTCACAGCCTCCCTCACCGCTCTCTCTGCTACAAGTGTTCTTTTACCTCTACCTTCTTCTCTGCCCAGAACACCTTTAACTATCACCTCCTCTTGGCACCTGCCACGGCGCCCCCTCCTGCCACGGCGCCCCCTCCTGCCACGGCGCCCCAGGGGATTCGTGTTCAACATTCCCCGTCGTCACATCTGTGCACTGGACAAGGGACCCAGCACACTGCTGACAGACAGGCTTGGGAGGGGAGGGTGAGCACCTGGGGGAGAAGGTGCCAGGCACCCTGTGCAGGGAAGGCGGGTGGAGGTGGGAGTTGATGGGGAGGAAGGTGGCAGGTGGGTGGGGACGCGCCCGGAAGATGACACGGCAGTGAGTAAGGGTGGAAGCAAGTGTGGAGAGCCAGCGCCCCTCCCGCCTGCCCGCCGCAGCCACAGACCGGGAGGGGCTGAGCACCGAGCAGGGGTGGATGAGGCGTCCTGAGAGGAGCCGGCAGGCTGCCAGGCAGCCATTCGTAGCAACTGGCACAGGCACGCCCGCTTCGGCTGCCACCTCAGCCCTCCCCCCAGGGCCTCGGTAATGGGATACTCACCGAGGAAGCCGTTAGCAAGGGCGGCCACTGATTCATGGTTTACAAGCAACGGTGAAGTTCTTTTTCCACTGTTTGCAACAGACTAGGTGCTGTGCACAGTGACGGTGACCATGCCAGTGGGTCCCCACCGCGCCCTCCCCTCGCCTGACCTCTCCAGCCCTGAGCAGAGACTCCTCGCCCCACTGCCGCATCTGCGTGCTGGAGAAGCCCCCGGTGACACTTGGAAAGACACTGAAGACGGAGGTCCACACTGCCAGCTGGAGGAAGCAGGTGGGCTGCACGCCTGTTTCCTGGACAGACGTTGAAGGGGCAGAAAGGGGGGTGCTGATGTCCCCAGCAGGATTCCCAGCAGTAGCAGCATGGCCAGGGGACCGGTGGCAACAGGATGGAGGCATCACTGCTTCATTCATTCATTCATTCATTCATCCACTCCTCCATTCATGCTTCATATGAGCAAGCCATCCCTGAGGGCTTTGACGTGCTGGGACCTGCCGGGAGCTAGAAAAGCAAAACACAGACAAATGTATGTGGTTCTTGGCACCAAGGAAGGCTTGCATTTTCTGAGGACACCCTTCTGTCACTTACTAATTCGCAAGGGAAGGCTCCGTCCTGGTAGCTGGCAATCAGACCTGTCGGTGGCTGCTGCAGTCCAGGTGCTGGAGCCCAAGAAAAATTCCAGAAACATTCCCACCTCACAGATTGCTTAGATCTACAGGGACGGGGTACATTTCTGCCTAGTGCTTAGGGATCAGGGCTCTGACAGCCACACCCATCAGGCTCCACACCCAGCCCCTAGGATCCCAGGGGAGCCCATTGCCCAAAAGTGACAGCTTCAGCTCATAAAGGTTGTCACCTGCAGCGTCTCCGCAGGCTTGTCCCCGATGAATGGGAGTCACCCGCTCAGAAATGCTGGGAAGTCATGCCCCCTCCAGAGGGGAGACCTGACGCCAGAGAGTGATGGAGGCAGGGGCACAAAGCACTCCAAAGTGGACCCCCGTGCACTCCAGGGCGCGTCACCGAGCCCACGTCCAGGGAGCCAGACCCAAAACAGCTGTGAGCCAGGGCATCTGCATCAAATCCCAGCTGCACTGACTCACCTGGGTCAGGTCCTTAACTTCTCCAGGCTCCGCTTCCTCCTCTGTAAAGTAGGGATACAGTTGTGCGGATTGTGTGTGTGTGTGCATGTGTATGTGTTAACACACCAGAAGCCACTGGGGCAAGCCCCGGCCTGTAGAAAGCAGCTTGAGATGTCGGTTGTCCACTCTGCGACGTGTAGGCGACTTTCCTGGGCCAGGCGTCGGACACCCGCCACCCATCCATTCCCCTCCCTAGAGGCCATCTCGGTCAAACCAGCCGTGTGCCAATTTTCCATGTTAGGCACGTGCATTAAGCATTTTCTTAGCCAGCATCTGAGGTTGAAAGTTTATTTTCAGGGAGAAAGCACGAAGAACGGATGAAGCCCGCCCCCAAAATGGGTACATAAATGCACACGGCCTTTGCAGGCTGCTCTAAGCAGAGCAGTGACTGTAAACACGGCTGCAGGTCAGCATTACTAAAAACATTAGCTCCCCACCAATGCCGCCTCTTGCCCTCGGATGTCTAATTCAGTCACGTCTGGGGACCTGCACCCTTGACAAGCGGTCAAGACGACAGAGTCATAAAAGCCTTCCTGGAAGAGAAGAGACCTGCATGGGGTCTGCAGCGGGGAGACCAGTTGTCCAAACGGGGAGGCAGTTGGGGAGAGGGCATCCCCAGCAGAGACGACCGGGAGCGGAGTGGGGGTTTTGGAATTGCTCGGTGGGTGCACAGAGCTGTAAGCACTCCTGGGTGGCTGGAACTCAAGGGAGGTGGCGGGTCCGGCAGGGAGCTGGAGGGGCTGCAGTGGCTCCTGATGCCCTCGACGGTCATGCCGCCCCACCAGCCATGACTGGAGGCTCCCACAGCCCCCCGGGTCTCCCTGCTGTCCCCCTACATCACCCCAGGAGGTAAGCCATGAGGCCCTGCAGTGGGGCCAGTCCTCAAGAGGCATCTCTATCAGGCCACTAGAACTTAACAATGACTCCGAAGACCTGGGAGTGTCTTCCAGAAGCTTCCCTCCCCGCCCTCCTTCATCCCATTAGGACCCTCAGGGGCTATCTTTGCCAGGTGAGAAGGAGCTGGACAAAAGTGGGGTGGCTTCCTCCCAAGGTCCCCAAAATCGCATCCCCAGGTGAGTGGCGTCCCTCTGGCGCACTGCACAGTGGGATCATCTTCCTCCCAAACCCGCAGACGGTGCGTCGGGAGCCGGGGTCCTTCTCCGACTACCACAGCTGCGGAGTTCGCTCACAGAGGGATCCTTGAGGACAGGGGTTCACCCGGGGGCATCAGAACGACACAGCATCAATTCTCCAGTGTTCACTGGGCACTTACTACTCGTCAGCACAGCCTCGGAGCTGATGTCCCAGCACTGCAAACAGCCCCAGCCCCAGCCCTGGCACAACTTACAATCGAACACAACACGGGAAAAGAAAAAAAACAAAACGTGAGTCTATAGTGGGGACTATTTTTGTGATACAGCTGCTTTGTAAGTTAGTAACGTCTGAGACAACTGGAATTGATCTGTGTAGTGTAGGCTCTGGGCACGTAATGGTGTTAGTTAGATAGAAACACCCCAGCAGCCTTAGCGGGGAAGGAGGTATGGAACGGACACTGAACAAGTTGACAGCAAAGCCTTAACATCGCGTTACTCTGTTGACTCTGAGTTATGGCAGCTACGGTTATCAATGACATGTTTGGGTTTTAAAAGATCACTTTCATTTATCCCAAACTGATAAAGGGAACTTACAGTGTCATGATTACCTATACCCTCTCCTGGTTCCTCAGGCCGTCCAAGAGCGCAGGATGGCAGAGGCCCCCCGGCGATGCGGCCTGTGACCGTCATTCTCACTGGCGGGCACAGTGCACCTCCTGGGACCCCACTGGCCAGGCCCCCCGAAATGCCGTCTTCACCCTGTTTCCAGTGTCTTTGGGGTCCAGCTACAAAAAGGCATCACACAGACCATGTTCTGCAGACTGACCCTTCAAGAATTTTGTCTCAGAAGTCAAGTGATCAGTTCCTTCTACAACTAATTTTTTTAATGTTTTGTTTTATTTTAGAGCAAGAGAGAAAGAGGGAGCGGGGGAAGGGCAGAGAGATTGGGGGACAGAGGATCCGAAGCCAACTCTGAAGAGAGCAGTGAGCCCGATGCAGGGCTCGAACTCACGAGCCATGAGATCACGACGTGAGCTGAAGTCAGACCCTTAACCGACTGAGCCACCCAGGCGCCCTCGTTGCCAAAAACATTTTGCTTGTCTTGATGTCTATCTTGTAACCCTTTCCCCAGCTGATCTCTCCTTTTCTCTTGCTTTAATTACCTTTTATAAAGGGTCATGTGTCTGTGATAAGGAATCTCAATTGCTTTAGGAAAAGTTAGCACATAAATTATAAAATATTATACATAGCATATAAAATCACATAAATAATAAAACATATTAATTATATATAATAAATATGTGTGTAAATATGTAAACCTATAACATTATTTTATATTTATTGTATTACATTATATTCCATTAACCAATTTATCATTTAATTAAATATAGTATGTGGGTCCTCAAAACCAGTTATATACAATCTTCCCGGGGATGTTTCCTCTGTAGACGTGCTGATCAAGGTGTCTGTAGCTTTCTGGAACCGTAAGGGGTTCAGGCAGAGTCCCGGCTGCTCAGGGCTGGCCCGTGTCCTTCCTTCCCCGGTCTGGAATGCCACGAGGGTTAAGAAGGTCAGCTTCTGCTCTCCTAACCCCGAAGGGGGTCCATACATCTGAGTCCAGGCTCCCAGACCGGCTCCAGTTATACAAGTTAAGCCTTCCAGGTGGATGGACAGACAGACACATAGACACGCACACACACACAGGTTTGCGGGGGGGGGGGGGCTGTATGTGTGCATGTATATACCTCCCAGGGGCAAGTCTGGGGGTCCTAGACTCTGGCCTCCCTCCCTCAGACTCCACCCCTCCCCCAAGCCCGCCCCGACTCCCAGTTTGACATAGTTAATTCGAGGTGGGAGCCACTCCTTGCAGGGTGTCAGCCCACCGCGGCCAGAACTTTCCAGCATTTCAAGAGAAGCTGCAAACTACACTTTTTGTGGAACATCGCATTTTCAAATGTGGGAGCACATATCCCTTGGAACCAAACATGTCCCGCGGGCCTCCTGCCTTCACGTCTGCTTCGCAGAAGATCCAAATGACACAACCGAGGCTCCTCACGGGCGAGGGAGGCGCGGGCCCCCCATCTTTCAGCTCCCTCCCAGCTGTTCTCCCCCTCCCCGCAAAGCCTGACTTAAATGTTCTAACTACCTCTTGGTGTAATTTATTAGAGCATTAACTGAATTATAAATGTGTCTATTCAAACAGGGGCCTGGCCGGTGAAATTTTAACCAACTACCAGATTTCCAACTGTTTTCCATTGACCCACATATTAAAATAGTAGAAGCCATTGGTCTCATGAGGTTTCTGGACCAGCCTTGATCCAGCACCAGTGACGTTCTGGTTGTGGAATTTCGCTAGGCAACAGGCCCCAAACAGAAAATGTCAGCACTTCTGAGGAATAATGCCGTGTTTCTGGTACACTCTCTCCCACCCCTTTTCTTCATCCAGTTTCTGTTCTTTTATTTTTACCATTCCTTTTAAGGGTTCGTGTGTGTTTTTATGACTAAAAGTGGTACTTACCTGCCTAAAATGACCCTCTCTGACTCACCACACATGGCTTAAAATTATCACGCTGGCGCCTTCTCTGGAATAAGATTCTACTCTGTTGAAATGCCCACCTTGAAAGGGCAATGAATTTGTGCTTCATCTCGGGGGTCCGGGTTTTAAGGAGTACTGCAAGAGAGTATCTAGGCATTGCTCGATGGCCAGACAACTAGTTGACCCAGAGGAAGGCCAGCTCAGGAGGGAGCAAGGCCAATGTCAAGGTCCAGCCAAGAGTCTTGGAGCCTGGAGGATTCAGGCACCAGCATCATCCAAAGGGGAACCATAGAAATGCACCCAGGAGAAGCCAATCTGCCACTGTACCCTTTCCGTGCCAAATAGAATGTAAATATCCGCTAAATAAATAAAAATTGAGGGGCTCCTGGGTGGCCCAATTGGTTAGCATCCTACTTCAGCCCCAGTCATGATCTCACAGTTCGTGGGTTAGAGCCCCGCATCGGGCTCTGCGCTGACAGCTCGAAGCCTGGAACCTGCTTTGGATTCTGTGTCTCCCTGTCTCTCTCTCTCTCCCTCTCTCTCTCTCTCTCTCTCTCAGCAACAAATAAACATTTTAAAAATAATAAAAAATAAGTAAATACAAATTGAGAGAGACCCCTCCTTCTTATACTTGATTATCCTTCCGTTCAGTGCCACAGAGCAGGATGGCTTCCAAGAGGGGCCTGTATTCTCTCGTCTTTCTCTGCAAGTCTCTGCAGAGAACTCACTCTATGGGGATTTCGGTTGGTAAAGGGGATGTGGAGGGAGTTAGGGGAGTGTAGTGCGTTGAATGGTGGTTCCCCCCCTCAAAAGATAAGTCTACCTCCTAAGCCCCAGAACCTCAGAATGTGACTCTATTTGGAGAAAGATCTTTGCAGATATAAGTAAGTTAAAGATTGTGAGATGAGAACACCGTGGATGACCTGGCGGGCCGAGACGAACCGCGCCCTCACGAAGGATTGAAGAGAGAAGACATGGGGAGAGGGGAGGAAATGGATGCAGAGAGTAGACTGGTGTAACTGCCAACCTGGAGCCTGGAAGAACCCTCCCCTTGAGCCTCTGGACGGAGCCCAGCCCTACACACGTTATCTCAAACTTCTGGCCTCCAGAAGCATGAGAGTATAAATTTCTGTTGTTTTAAATCACCAAGTGTGTGCTGACTTGTTATAACAGCCCCAGGGAAGTGTAAGAGGGAGCTGTCCTTGGAAGGGGGCTCAGTCCCCTTGCCCAGTGGGGACGCAAGGTCATTTGGGGCATAGGACCATCATCTGCAGGACTGACAGCAGGGATCCCTAATGAGCAAGCCACTGACCTCCAGGTCACCCATACACAGAACCTTCCATCAGCATCCTGAGGTCCAAATATGTGCCCGACACAGAAGTCAAAGACCACAGAAAATCAATCAATGCAGGAAAAAAAGGGAACTCTGAGTTAAAGCAAACAAAAAAGAGAGCAGAATAAACCTTCAGAGAATCTATTTAAAATCTCACAGAGGGAGAAAGAGAGTCCCAAGCAGACTCTACACTCTCAAAACAGAGCCTGACATGGGGCTCGAACTCACGAACTGTGAGATCATGACCTGAACTGAAGTCAGACACTCAACTGACTGAGCCACCCAGATGCCCCAAAGACAATGTATTCTTAAAACACACATACTGCTAAAAAGCATTTAAAACAAAAACAGAATAATAATGATCACTTGACAGTTAAAAATAGAATGAGAACAACAAAAGAAAGTGACAGAAACCAAATTGAGAAAATTGCCAAGGAGGCAGAACAAAAATAAAAGGAATTTGCAACAAAGGCACAAAGATCAGACCATCGATTCCACCAATCCTAGAAGTCTTTATTTGTTTTTAATTTTTTTAATGTTTATTTTTGAGAGAAAGACACAGAGTGTGAGCAGGGGAGGGGCAGAGAGAGAGGGAGACACAAAATCTGAAGCAGCTCCAGACTATGAGCTGTCAGCACAGAGCCGGACGTGGGGTTCGAACCCAGATCATGACCTGAGCTGAAGTCAGACACTTAACCAACTTGAGCCACCCAGGTGTCCCCGATCCCAGAAGCCTTTAAATGGAGAAGGGAAATGAGGGAAGAAATAACACAGGGAAACATCAGAATTGAAGGACTCAGATCAACACACTGAAGGGCTGACCACAACCACTGACCCCTGAGGTGACTCCGGAACCCCGTTTTGGGAGGGGTGCTTCCCTTCCCCCTCCCCCACTCCCTGTGAGGCACCATCCCTCTGAGGTATGATGAAACAAAAGGATAACATTTACACGTTTTCATGTGGAGTAAATTATCCCGAAATAAAATCTGAAAGTTAAATACACACCTGCGTGCACACATGCGCCATGTAAATAGTTTTCACTACACGCTTGTCCCTCTAGAAGCCAACAGTCCCCATGAGAGGACACTCTGTGCACGGGGCCCCTCACGCCCCACCCACTGCTCCCCCACGTCTCTGCGACGCCCCGCATCCCTCCTGTTCCCTCCTCCGCCCTCACCTCCTTTCCTGAGGCCTCCTCTCCAGGCCTTTCCGCCACCATCCTGGGCCCCGCGGCCGCCCTGCTGGTCAAGTGCACAGTCGGCCTCCTGGCCTCCTTCTCCACCTCTCCTTCCCCTGGGGTCTGTCCTCCAATGGCTTCATGGGGAGGGGGTCGGGGAGGACAAACAAAGCAAACTAGAAAATGAGGCCCTGAGGGGCCAGCCAGGGGGTCTGCCCTGTGACCTGTGCTGTGAGGGGGGCCAAGCCGGGACACCCAGGGGCAGCTCTGGAACGTGGCCCACTCGCCTGCCCAGTGCCGGCAGCACACAGCCCGCTGACACTGGACGGGGCAGGACACGTGGGCCCTGCAGGCAGCTCCCCCCACCCCACCAGGAACCTTCCCAAATGTGCCAGCTGGAGTCCCCGGAGTGCAGGAGGGGCTGTCCCCAGCAGCAGTGTCTGCTACTTCCCGTCACCCAGGAGAGCTCCGACCCGGATCCCGGGGCTCCTCCCTCACAGTGTCTGTTCCTCCTTCTTCTCAATGATTTTTCCAGGGGATTTCTTGCACTCCTAAGCCTTGTGCTGTGGTTTTGCCTCTGTTTGTGATCTCACAGTGCTTCCTTGCTGTGACTCTTCTGTTCTCAGAGCCCTATTCGTGTGTCACGGATGCACGATATTTTCTTTAATTCACAAAAGACACTAACGAAACTGGGTTTCGGCTAGAGTTTTTTATATCACTTTACTCTTTTGATCTTGCTGGGTTCTTTTCTCCTTTATTTTGTCTGTTGGATCATCTGCCAAGCAGACATAGAGCAGAGTTAGGAGCGAATGACACTGGTTGGCAGCGAAGCCAACGACGGTTAAAATCCAAGCAGGCGAGGGTTTCCATCTTGCACCCAGATTCCAAGCTTGGGCTGTAAAACTGGGGTTTCTTCCTCCCCCTTCAGCAGGTCATATCACACACACACCCACACGGCCGAGATGCCAGCTGGAGGAGGGGGTCTGGGCCACGTGTGACAGGTGTCGTGGGTGTCTGAGCCACCTGTGGCAGGTGTCGTGGGGGTCTGGGCCACCTGCTCCTGAAGCTCACTCGTGCCCCCGTTCTTGCCCAGGCTCCATCCCAGAGGTACCATTTCCATGGTAGAATGGACTGCCCACGAGGAACACCCAGCTTTGTCACCTGGCGGGCAATAAACAGTGACAGGAGGCGGACCACCTGGTCTCTTAAAGGTCGCATTCTTAAAATCTTCAATGGCAGCACGGATTCTGCCAACCCACCCACCTTCCAGAAAGTGACGTTGCTTTTGATTCAGTACCTTGGCCGAAGTGGAGGTAAGGGGACTTCCCAAGGTTTCCACTTGGGCTTCCCATTATGATTGTTCTTACCCTGCATTCCAAGGGTTGGGCTCAGGATTCACACCACTGCCAAGTATATCAATCCGAACACAGTAGTGAATGCAACATGGTAATAGCCAACTGTTTAGACCGTCCTCATAGGTTCTGTCACCTCCCTGTTTTCAGTAGGCTGATCATCACACTCGTCGGGGTATCTCCTTCACTGGGACATTCTGCCAAGTCACTGCCATTAAAATCGTTGGCATCTGGGCCACCATGTTGTGCCAGGCACCGTCCACAGCCCACATACCGCTCGGGATGGGATCCCCTTTGCCAACCACGCTGTGAGCTATCTAGTCCCTAAACCCAATTCTTGGGTTCTCTGCAAAGCAGAAGCAAACACAGATGTGCAAGAGATTTATTGGGCCTCACATCTGTGAAAAATAAAAGGGGGAGGGGACGGGAGGCGGGAACGGCCTTCAGGTGGTGATGCAGGTCCGGCTCCTGCAGAAAGAGAAGGAAAGAAGGACCGGAGAGGAGAGGACCAAGTGAGCCAGGCAGCCCTGAGGATCTCTCAGCCAGGCCACCGGGAGTTCGGGTCCTGCTTAGGGTCGTCCCCTGTGGACCAGAAACGGTGAGCCTGGCACCTCTGCTGTCGTCCGTCACTGGCCTCAGTTTGCAGTCAAGGCAGAGCTGACCTTGGCTGTGGAGTTTCAGGAGGGAGATCAGAGGGGTGCACCCCCATGGCTGCCGCATCCCTCTCTCAATGCTCTTTTCTTCTGCATTTGTGTGGGGGGGGGTGCCCTGCTTTGTGTGTGTGGGTGCCCTGCTTTGTGTGTTGGGTGCCCTGCTTTGCTCTTCTCTTTCAGGTTGCCAGCCCGCCTTCAGTGTCTGCCAGCTCCCAGCTGTGGGATCGTTGACAGGAGCAGGGGCACCAGAAGCTGTGTGGGGATGGGGCTGGCAGCCCTCTCAGCGGGCGATGCTGGGCCAACAATGACCCGGGACCTCGAACAGAGGCTGGGGCAGGAAAAGTCAAACTGCCAGGGCTTGGCTCTGGGGTGCGGAGCAGAGGCCACGCCAACTCCCGTCCTCCCAAAATAACGCATTAAATTTCTTTGGAGCAGAATCCTTGGTGGGTGGGTCGGTTGCAGCAGGAGGCAGGGTGCTCCCTGGGAGAGGCGCCACGGTTAAATGGCAGCTATTCTGAGGATGAGGGGACCCACAGCCTCCTCCACATGGCTCATGCCGAGTCCTGGGCATCCCCAGGCTCCGCGGGGCTGTCACACCCTCCAGGATGCTGTCCCTCTATGAGTGTCCACATAAGGATCCTCCCCAAAGGTGGTGAAATCTCTCGTCCTATGAAGGATGGGCTCCCATTCTCTTCCCTTTTGTGACCCTATAAGGCCATCTCCAATCCTGTTTGGGAAATAAACAAGTCACAGAACTTATATTTCTGAAACGGCAGTGGGGACACTTGCAAATCTTTCTCTCTGGCTGCTTCCTCCCCTCACCTCCCGACCCTGCCCTTGGCTTCACCCTGAGCTCTGTCCCACACGCAGTCACCCTCCTTCTGACTCTGAACCGGGGTCGGGGGCCTCGCGCACCCCATTCCACACCCAGTCCTATCCAAAGAAATGTTCCACCTGCGGAGATGTTAGCAGAAGCCGCAGAGATGAGACATCCGCTGAGGTGTCTCGGAATTGCGGGGGAGAAAGCAGTCACGGCCCCCCGAAAACTCCCTGAAACAGGCCTGAGCTTGGCTCCCTCCGCAGGCCCATCCCAGGGGGCTCCTGCCCCACATACTTCCTATGTAACCCCCCACCCAGGGTGCCTCCCTCCTTCCTCCGCCTCCCCACTCGGGGCTTGCCTCTGCCCGGCCTCCACACCCCACAGCCCACCAGGCAGCCACCCACTAACGTGAAGTGGGAACGAAAGCCAGCATCACCACGCTGGTCCCAGAGATGCAGCTTGGCTGGGGCACCTCGGCGAGGCCAAAGGTAGCACCGCTTGGATCCCTGCAGACCTCCAGGGGAAGGCGGCCAGTGAGGCCCAAAATGACCAGTGTCCACAGGGAGCCCTGTCCCAGCAGAAGAGGGGAGGCCTGCCTGCCCACCAGAAGCAGGGCCCCAGACGACAGGGCAAAGGGCTGGGGGCGCTTGCTGCCATCCCTGTCCCACACACCCCTCCCCTCTCGGGGCCACCGTCAGCCGGGTCGGAGATAAGAGTCACGCACGTAAAAAATTAAATGCGCAAAACTTTTCATGCCAGCATTGAAAGAGGCTGCATGCCACTCCTTTCGAAGCCCCTGGGTCTGCATGTCATTATATGCGCAATTTCACAGCATACAGTTCTTTCCATCACTCGGAAATGTGGCTTCAGCGAACATGTAAGCGGCGCCATCCGTCCCGTAACGAACGCGTTCGAGATGAAAGTGATTCACAAAAGCCTTCTGGCCTGTGTCTGGACCCGCAATTTCTGGACCCCCAGTGAGGAGAGGATTTCTCAGCCTCCAGAGACATAGCACCCCCCGCCATGCACTGGGCAGCTCGACGCCCCCGGGATGAGCATCTGCACAGGTCTCCAGGGGAGGGGCGTCAGGGTGGAGCACCGGTGCCACCGTGAATGGCCGCAGGCCTGACCTGCAGTCCCCAGGCAGAAGTGGGGGCTTCTCTGCGGGGAGTCCTCTCCCAGGACTTGCCATCACAGCAATGCAGGAAAGGGCTAGTGAATGGCAGGGGGACGTATAGGAGCCCCGAGACGTGGCTGGGCTTGGGAGACCCCAAATGTGGCAAGGTGGGAATGGGGCAGGGTTCCCCCTGGGTGGCCCCAGCTGCCGCAGCTCCTGCTGGCCCCCGGACTATGCACCAGGCCTCGCTGATTCTGACCCTGCCTCGCACCTGGACCATCGCCACCCCTACCCTGGCATTGCAGGACGGGGGAGCCTCACACAGCCAAGGGCTTGGAAGCAAGAGGGGCGTGATGCGTGTGTGGTAACCAACAGCTGGGAGGAGGTCGGGGGGCAGGATGGGCGGATCCTCGGTAGGGGCCCAAGGCCCTGACCACCATGCAGATTATGGTTCTTTGGAAAAAAATGCATTTTTTCCACGTATTGAGCAACACCCAGTCCTGATTCTCCAGCTAAGATTTCCACAGATGTTCCTCCGGGCTTGGTTATTACAGTGCTGCAAAAGCAGCCGAAATGAAGCAAAGGTATTCAGGGGCAGGGGTAGGGAGCCTGGGGAGCCTGCAGAGGAAGTACCTGGGTGGAAGCGAAATATGAATCACAGTGAGGAAAGCTCAGCCAGGACAGTGTTCTCTGCTGGAAGAGGGTGGGGAGAGAGGAAGGGGAAAGAATGAAAGGCCCGGGAGTGGGGGGTAGGGAGGGAGGAAGGGAGGGAGGGAGGGGGAGGGAGGAAGGAAGGAAGGAAGGGAGGAAAGGAGGGAGGGAGGGAGAGAGGAGGGAGGGAAGGAGGGAAGAAGAGTGAGGGAAGAGGAGAGGAGAGGAAGGGAGAAAGGAAGGAACGAAGGAAGGAAGGGAAGAAGGAAGGGAGAGGAAAGAAGGAAGGAAGAAGGAGGAGGGAGGGAGGATGAAGGAGGGAGGGAAGGAGGGAAGGAAGGAAGAGAGGGGACAGGAAAGGAGGGAAAGAAGAGGGGAACTTACTTCTGTTAAGGTGTCCCTTGGACAGTAAGATACCACACGAGCAGCGCCAAGCAACCTCTGTTAGCGAACTTTGGAAATGGGCAGGGGTCAGATGTCCTCCAACCAAGGGTCATTTTTATGTCCCTGCCCCAGGACCCTTGTTAACTCTGCCTCCTTTATTCTAACAGGCTCTGTTGGTTCATCCTCTCAAGAAACTGAGGCCAGGAAGAGATCAGACGTGCCGAAGCATCTTTGGGGGACACCGGAGCAGGACAGAGAGGGGGGCAGAGGAGATGGGGTGAGCCCGCAGACAAGGAGGCTGGCCTGACCCCAAGGGAGGAGAAGGGGAAGGCAGAGCCTCAGACCCCATCTCTGCACCGAGAGACTTTCAGCCAAGTCGGGAGGTTGTCCTCTTGCCAAAGTGTCCCATTTGAGGGGGTCCCACAGCTCGTGGAAACCAGTCGGCGTTGGGGCCCCATGTGCTCGGTCAGCACCTGGGAGCAGCCGTCGGGAAGTGCGGCCTCAGTGAGTGAGAACTGCTACGGCAAGGAGCCCGTCCGTCCCAGCTGCTGGCACACCTGGGAACATTACTGTCACAAGGTACCTTTTGGGTACAATTTGCTTCCCCGTTCCACAGCCGTCTCCTCCGCCAGAGCCTCAGTCCCCTGAGGCCAGGGACTTCACCTGTTGTATCAGCCCCTGGCCCCTAACACACAGCCGGACACTTAGTAGGAACTCAAGTACCTGTGGACAGGAAGACTCCGTGGAGGAAGATCTTGGCTTGACAAATTGTTACGTCGTAACAGAAATTTTGAAACGACGGAAGTTTAACCCACCAAATCAGAAGAAAAATATTCAGAGTTTTTTTTCTTGACTGATATCACCAAAAATTGCTTACTGGTATGGAAAAGTAAAATCGCCTTCGGGCACCTGGGTGGCCCAGTCGGGTGAGCGTCCGGCTTTGGCTCACATCGTGATCTCACGGCTCGTGGGTTCGAGCCCCGCGTCCGAGTCTGTGCTGACAGCTCGGAGCCTGGAACCTGCTTCAGAGTCTGTGTCTCCGTCTCTCTCTGCCCCTCCCCCGCCCACACTCTCTCTCTCTCTCTCTCTCTCTCTCTCTCTCAATAATAAATAAACATTATAAAACTTTTTTAAAAAGCAGAATTGCCTTCTGTGCTCATGTTGAGTGTGGCCATCCTAACCCACAGTGCTGGGACACCCTCAGCGTTATGCTCAGACCCTCGGCAAAGCCACATGTGCTATTATTTTTGTACCTCTGTTAGGCTTTCCAAATAAAAACATTCCTTAACCAGGGAGGGGGAGAAAGAGATTTGATATCAAGCCATGCAGCCTGGCTTTTGGCTCACGATACGGAAGTCATGTAGATGGACGCTTCGTATCAATGCACATAAATTGCCTCGGGTGTCAAGCGGTGGTGCTAGGACCCAGGCACACAGCTGTTTTACCTTACGATGTTGTATAAACAGAGCCCTCTGCACACTGGGGCAAAAGATAAACATTTGGAACAGAATAATTAGAAAAACCTGAAGCCACCATAATCAGAAACAGCCTCTGAAAGTGCTTAATTTTAAGACAGTATTATATTATGGGCTTTGCGAATAAGCTTTATTTTTTAACTAGGAGGAAAAAATCCAAATGCAAGTGCTACTAACTCTAGCAAAGTTCAGAGGCTATTTTTCATGACAGTTCAGTATTTTAATTATTCCAGAGGGGACACAGTCTTTGAAAGGCAAAAGACTTGGGGGGGGATCTAAATCACTAAGCAAGAAAAACAGATTATGCGTGGAAATGAAGGACTTTGATTACTCGTATGGCTTCTTTTTTAAATGTTTACTTATTTTTGAGAAAGAGAGCATGAGCAGAGGAGAGGCAGAGAGAGTAGGGGGACAGGGGAGCCACAAGGGGTCTCTGTGATGACAGCAGCGAGCCTGACACGGGCTCAAACTCATGAACCGCGAGATCATGATCTGAGCCAAAGTCAGACGCTCAACAGACTGAGCCACCCAGACGCCCTTGGCTGTTTTTGTTTTTAAGATTTTATTTGTAAGTAATCTCTACACCCACCATGGGGCTCGAACTCACAACCCCGAGATCAAGAGTTGCATGCTCCACCAACTGAGCCAGCCAGACGCCCCTACTTTTGTGACTTTTGATTTCAAAGTGAGGCAGAGCAGACCTGGCCTGATCTACCTGGACCTGATCTGCCTCCGACAGGCATCTCTGTCCCTCTGTCCTTTCCTCTCCTGCTTCAGGTCAACTTATAGACACCTCCTGAGTATTTCCCGAAGATGTGTCCCAACTCCCTCAGCAGCAGCCCTGGGTGATGGACACTGATGTGTCACACACAAAGGGGCTGCTCTGAGCCACACTTGCTGACACACCTGAGCCTCCCCGGTGAGGACCAAGCATCCCAAGCCGGCCTGGGCTGTGCTCCCATTCATCCGCCCTGCTGACCGCCCGCCTCCAGCACCGTCCGGCCTTCATGGCCTGTCCTTCTTGCAGTTTCCCGATGGGGAAATTGAGGCCAGAAAAGTCAAGAGGGGGCCTGGAGTCAGCAATTTCTTGGCAGCAGGGAATTCGAGCCCACGTCTGGAGGTCCCAAGGGACTTCAATCCACACATCTTTCTTTAGTCTACTCTTGCTTTGCAACTGGGAGCCGGAGGTGCGGGGGCATCGATTGTTCACAGGTCCAAAATCGATCAGTCTTGAGCTGTTCGCAGCCGGGAGGTGAACAAAATAGGGGGAGCCCAGCCCCCAGGAATAGCATCCCAGTGGGAGGACGGACAGTAAGCAGGCGCAAAGCCCCCAGTACCAAGGAGCTCTGCCTGGAGCGTCCCGTCCCCTCCTGCACCCTCCCCGCGCCGCTTCTCAAGGGGCAACTCTCTCCTCCCCCAGGGGGTTCACAATTGTCCAGCTTTCCCTGCACATCTGAGCCTCACCGTCCCCTGGCCGTCGGTGCAGGCAGGTGATGAAGCTGACAGAGAGGGACAGTGACAGGGAGGCCAGGCCCGGACGGGGCAAGAAGCAGGAAGAGGCAGTCTGGCTAAAACCCCCCTTCAGAATACCAAGATGGGGAAGTTTATCTTAGTACTTAAAAAAAAACTTTTTTTTGGAGTAACACGATATGACTGAGGCCCATTTTTGAGCAGGAAGTTGTATTTATCCAACTGTTTCTTGCTATCTCCCTTCCCACCATGACAGGGTGAGGGCAAGTCTGATCTGCGACTCTAAGAGTTCCGGGTGGGAGAGCAGGGCAGGGTCAAGGCCTTGACCTTCCTGGGCAGCACCTCCCCAAGCCTGTCTCTGCCTCCCTCTCCCTCCCCCTCCCTCTCTCTGCCTCCCATCCTCCTGTTTTGACCCCAGCTAAGGCCCGCCTCTTGCCCCGACATACATGATCCTGGAGAAAGACCCTCCGTGCGGGGCCCTCCACGAAATCTTGACATCTCGCTCGTTTGCCAACATCCACATCAAGCCTTGTAGGTTAGCCCTCCTGTCAAAGATTTAAAAACCTTTTTCAGGAAACCTGAGTGTTTCCTGTTTGGCGCAGGCCACGCTCCAACATCCCCCTGGGAGCAGGGAATCTGGCTAACGAAGCTCGTGTTCATAGACGTCAGCCCGGAAGGGAAGGCAGGCCAGGGCTCCTTGGTTCTCGACAGGGCTGAGCCCGCCGTTTCCGCCAATTCCTCTGCCACTGTCCCTTCTTCCGCAAATGTCAGCGAGCTCGGCCAGCCTGGATCAGCACTCGGCAGAGCGCTAGCCGTTCCTCAGGGCCCTCCAGCCGGGGGGCCGCCCTGCCCCCTTTCTGATGCCCCAAGAACCATCGTGTAGCGTCTCATGCATGGCCCTGAGTTTGACCGCTCCTCCCTTCCGTGTGTCCTGAGGACCTTTTCCACGCTGGATATGGCTCTGTAACACCCTGGGAGACCCGGGAGGACAGGCCAAGAGCCCAGCCCTCAGGCAGCCTCCATCCACTCCAGAAAGGAGTCAGACGGACATGTAGATCGATCGGTGAACGCCTGTGAGGGGGACTGGGGCTCCTGTGGGGACTCGGAGGCAGGGACCTGACTGGAGTAATGACATGGAATGTTTCGGAAGCTGTGGTCAGGAAGGCGAGCCGTGTGTCGGGGGCCCTTGAAGACCTGGTCACCACTCTGAGTGAGAGAAGCCTTGAGGCCTGAGAGCAGAGGAAGCGCGGGGTCGGGCTCCGTTCCAGCAGGGGAGGGGGATGGAAGATGGCCAAGGACACAGTCAGGGAGGCGAGACAGACGGGACTGGGCCCACGAGGGGGTCAGGCTGTGCACTGTCCTAACGCCACCAAGTACCAGTGACCATCTGAGTCCCGGCCTCCAGTGGATAAAGTCTAGCTTTTCAGATTCCAGAGTGAACACACTCAGGCCATTTTCACACCACACGTAGTCGATACATTTCTGCTGAAAACATTTCTCCAAGCAGGTGTCATGGGAAAGCATACACCTGAGCACTGAGCAGGCCCGCAGAGGCCCAGGGCCGGCGCAATTGTGGGTCAGGCCCGGCCGGCCAGCAGCAGGCCCCGTTCCTCACCTCTGAGGAGGGGTGATGAGGTTGGCATCAGGGAAGAGCGAGCTGAAACACACAGGTTACTGGAGTCCTCCCCTTCCTACACTGGGCCATCATCCACCCCAGGGACCCCAGGGTGCACACCAAGGGCCGCAGAAAACCGACAGCCCGGAGCATGAGCCTCCAGCCCGGCAGCCCCCGCCCACCATGTTCACGCTGCTCTGGAGACACGCAGGACTGACCCCCATTTCTCCCCGTGTCCCTAGTGGACTTGCTGCACCAGCTACATCATCCCGGGGTCCCTGAGAAGCCCCCGGGCATGTGGGGTGAGCTCTGATGTGGGGGAGCTCGACAATCAGGCCAAGACCCTGGGCCAGGCGTCCGCCGTTGGTGACAGGGGAGGGGAGGCCCATGGGGCTGTGGCCGCCAGACCAGACAGCGCCGGCAAACATTTCCTTCAGTGCACACAGGTCTACCGGGCAGGGCAGTGCTCAGCAGACGGGTCCCGGGCCGTCTCTCTGCGACGCTCTCGGGGAGAGCTTCCTGTGTTGTCAGGCCAGTCCTCCCTCCATCAGGCCTATCCTTCGTGGACGTTCTCTCCCTCCCTGCAGGCTGGCTTTCCATCCATCCTCTTAACGTGCTCTTTCACGGAGCGTAAGTTTTCATTTTGATGAGCTTTAATTCATCGAGTGTTCCCTTTATGGGGCAGGTTTTTTGATGCTGAGTCTGGGAGCACTTCACCTACTGGTAGGTCCTAGAGTTTCTCCTCTGTTTTTTCTTTTTTCTTTTTTTTTAATGTTTATTCATTTTTGAGAGACAGAGAGAGACCGGCATGATTGGGGGAAGGGCAGAGAGAGAGGGAGACACAGAATCTGAAGCAGGCTCCAGGCTCTGAGCTGTCAGCACAGAGCCTGATGCGGGGCTCGAACCCACCAACTGTGAGGACCTAAGCTGAATTCGGACGCTCAGCCCACTGAGCCCCCCAGGCGCCTGTGTTCAGAGTGTTAAATGTATAGCATGTGGAGGGCTCTGCCAGCAAACGGGACGGACATATGATTATGGAGCAAAGACCACGTCCCACCAGGCTCCGGCTTAGCACGTAGTGGCCCAAAAGCTATTTCTTCATCCAGCCCCACTGTGCCCCTGCAGGGACACATGCGCCACCCCTACGACCCCACAGGGGCTCGGCCAAAGCTCTGCCCAGACAAGTGAGGCCTGACACCCTCACCCCTTCACCATGTAGGACCCACCGCTGGTCTGATGGTAGAGGCACGTGGGGAAGATAAGGACTGACTGCCTTGCACTGGGGGGTCGGGCTTGGGCACCCCACCAGGAGGTCTGATGTCACTCAGCCCTACGGCTCCTGTCCCCTCTCTTCGGAGCCCACATCACTGGGTCCCCAGCAAGTTCCTCCCAGCATCTGTCCCTGGAGCAGCCACATCTGCCTCACTGTTAACTCGGGACCCCCACCCCCTGCAGCAGAGCCCCACTTCCTGTTCGCCCCCCACCCCCGCCTGCCCCACGCAAATGAACAACAGCTGGGACACATCTCTGCTGAGGCTCAGTGCACGGCACCTCCCCGCCCCTTCCTGGCTCAGTAACTGCTGAATCTTCCCCTGAGCATCCTGGCCCCCTGGCTGCAGTGCTGAACCTTTTCAGACCTCACCTTGTCATCACGGAACCAGCCCTGTGCAGAGAGAGGGAGGGGGCCCTAAAGGGGAGTCCACTCAGCCCCTATGTAGTGACCACCTTCCGCGAGCCAGGCAGGTTCCCTGTGCAGAGATGTCTGCAACCTCACGCATCCTTCCTCCCCGGCAAGGAATTTTGGCCCCTAAAGGCAGCCAGGCCATAGTGTGATGCCTCCGACAGCAGCTGAGAGGGGCTCAGGTAAGGGCTGGGAGAGGGGAGAGCCCAAGTGCTATGGGGACATGGGGACAGGAGCGAGAGGCATGTTGGCTGGAGGACCAGGGAGGTCCTGGAGAGGAGCTGGGGCGTGAGACCGCCTAAGGGAGTATGTTCTCTGACAGAAGGAAGGAGACATGTCAGATTGTGAAGAGACAGGGCTGCTGGGGAGCGGTGGAAGCAGGCACACGGTCCAGGGAAGGAGGCTCTTATGTGGGGTTTGAGGACCCAGCCAACATTTCCACCCTCTGATGTGACCCTGCTTGTGGCACTAGGGTCCTGGGGCCAATGGGACAGGCGTGAGGAGACGTCACAGGCTAAACCGCTACCATTGCCCTGGAGCACGGCCGCCCTCAAAGGGCAGAGTACAGTCATTGAACACGTTTTGGGATAAATGAAATGTCAACAGGTTATGTAATAGACAACAGATTCGCCTGTCCTTTAAGGCTGAATGACATCAGAGAGTTTCACCCGGCCCACCAAGCCCAGACCTCTGACATCAGGACTGCTGATTCTCTGTTCTTCCCCAACCCAGGCTGTTTGGGGGGAAAGTGTGAGAATTCCAGATTTTACTGTGAGAAATATTAGGAAGCCGTGATTGTGCCCCCTCAGAGAAGCCAGCTATGGAATCACCAGCAGGAGCTCCTTCCTTGAGGACTGAGAATGGATCACAGTCCGGCAAACCTGAGCGGCCCTGAGGCATTATGGGGCAAGGAGCCATGGAGGGTCCTTGGGGGAAGGGGTCCAAGGTGATGGCAAGGGTTTGGAGATACTGGCCCCACACGGCACTAGGATGGGAGGGGAGGATCCCAGCAGACACTCTGTAAATTGTCCCCCACTGTACTTGGGGGGAATCCAACTAACAGGAGACCCCTCCCCATCCTGACACCTGCTGCTGGTGCCGTGCCCACCTTGAGGTGTCCTTCAGTGTCAATGAAGGACCCCAGACAGGTCAACATCGTTTCCAAATCACAGAAGCCCCAGTTCCAATGAATTAAAGCAAAGACACCTTTCTAACAGAAGTTCAAAAACGGCACCGGTCTTGGCGACACCTGGATCCAGAACTCAAAGAAGATCCTCAGGGCTCTTCCTCACCCCTCCCAGCCACCAATCATTTGGGGGACAGCCATCACCTGTAATCCCAGGTGTTCAGCCTCCTGTCCTGGGACCAGAGATCTTCTGTCTCCTGGGGGCCCCCAGGGAAGACTTGGGTTGGACCTGCTTGGGTCAGGAGGATGGGACAGTCCACTATGGCCCAGCTGGGCAGAAAGTAGGGGGGTGTAAAGAGCAGTTCTCCAGAGTCCCACGGAGGATAGGACCCCATAGAAGGAAGGCAGCAGTGGAGAGCAATGCCCACGCAGATGGTCACGGAGACCTTTGACATTGACAAGCGTTCCTACAGACATCGCCTCCTGCGATTCCCTCATATCCTTGGGATACAGGCAGGCCTGACGGCCGCCGGAGAAACTGGACAGCCGTACTCACTGGTCTCCTTCATGACACAATCAGACTGCTCCTGGAGCAGGCACGGTGCCCGCCCACAGCTCTTACTTCCCACCAGAGCCCCCGCTCCTGGCCCGAGGGCTCTCTCTGGACACAAGCATGTACACAGCTCCCACGTGGGCAAGACAAAAGTGCCCATGAGCAGCCCTCCACCAATGACCAACTGAAGAAGCAGAAGAAAGACTTCACCTCTTCACTCGCCTCCAGAGAGGGACACTTCTGGGCGCATCCTACATGGTCCCCTAGAGGCCCAGTGGCCCACAGGGAAGAGCAGGGTGTTCATGCACCCTGTCTACTGCCCCACCGCCCTGCTGGTGCCTCCAGGACCACCTCCCAGATAAAGGACTTGCAGCCAAATTCTCGTCTCAGGATCTGCTTCTGCAGAATCTTCAATTAAGATGCTTTGTACATACTAACAAGCTGTTGTCAATAAGCAGATATAAGTAAAGTCTATAAAATAACTAAATTAGATACAAATACCCTCAAAACCAGAAGACAAATAGCAGTGCACTGCTTCCTGCCCCAGGCCCTCAGAGACAGACATTACTAATCAACTGAGGTCCCCCTCCCCCCTGCCTTTTGGAGGCTGTAGAAGGACAGCAAGGGAGAGCATCATGATCACTTAGTCATGTCTGCCCCTGGGAGAATGAGTGCAGCAAGTGCCTTGCAGTTTGCCATTCCAGCCAATTGGCTTGCAGAGCCCATAAAGCCACTCAACAAATGTCACTGTCGTGTTGTCACCCGTTTCTAAAATGGCTACTTTTCCCTTCCTCCATCGCCAGCCTTGCTAAGACTCCTATGTGCATAAGTAAATGCCAAGCGCTCAGCTTGCCTCGCCACTCGACAAAGGAAGCAGAGATGCCGAATGCAGAGAGCAGTTAGCACCCACCTGGGTGAGTGGTGTGGCTGAAAATAGGCATGAGTCACACTTGGCGTGGGAGGGCAAAACCGCGGTTCCAGCAAGCCCTCCCCCGCCTTAAATGCCACCAAAAGTCCAGGGAGGAGAACCGTGTGTCCTGTAGGCAAGCTCTGTGTGTGCAGATCATGCAGCCACACAGCCGCCCAGACCCCACTCCCCGAAGAGTCACGTAGCCCAGGAGGGCCTTAGCTCCGCTGCTCATGTTACTCAGAGTACAGCCAGAACCATCTGGCTAGGCCTGGAGCCCACTCAGAGTCCCTGCATAAACACAGCTCGTCACTTAGGAAAACAGAATTATACTTTCCATAGTGAAGAAATAAATCTCTAGGGGGTATTTATGAAAATGTATACTCTGCTAAGGGACAGTGTGTTTTTTGCCAATTAACTAGAACAGGGAGTTTGCACAGCATAACAAAAAAAAAGTGAGTGAGGAAAGGAAAGTCCAGTTAGGTCCATGTTCAAAATAAACAATCTTTACAGTTACAGACAGTCCCTGGTTTATACCCAGGCTGAGTTCCAGGGTTGTCTTTCCAAGGCAGTCGTTTGGAGCCTGACATGTACTTTCCCATAGAAACTATGTCCGTTGGTCATAAAGTTAACCCACAGCCATCTCTTCCCCTGATAGCATATGGAAGTGCGTTACTGCCTTCACATCCCTCTGTGGCGCCTCTGTGAGAAGATAAATTCTGATGTCCAGAGCAGGTCAAGGCAGGGCCAGAACTGGGGAGGGCCAGGCAATGGGTGACAGCAGCCTCGGGAGTGTGGGAGGGGGCAGGGAGATTTGGTGGCCACTGACTTTTGGTGTGAATGCCAGCACCCCTCATGCTCTGGCAAGATCTGTAAACTCCCTTAGCCCCAATCAGCTCACCTCTGAACTTCCCACCTTACATTGTTGCTGTCAGGACAATGAAATGACAGGAAGGATACAGAGCACAAATTACAGGGCTTGGCTTCAAATAAGAGCTTGGGGGAGAAGCTGCAGTTACCTTCATGTGCAAAAGAGAACTTGATTATGAAATCTGAGTGTTGCAGGATTTGAGGGAGTTCATTAAGTGTTTCCAACAAAGGGCAGGACCACATCTGTTTTACCCTAAAATGATCCCCATGCCTGGCCCGTGACAGTCTCTAACAAGGATTGGCGGGTGGATGGATGGATGGATGGATGACAGATGGATGGGTAGATAGATGGGCACATGGATGGATGGGTAGATGGATGGACAGATGGACAGACAGGTGGATGGGTAGATAGATGGACAGAGGGATGGATGGATGGATGGATAATGTATAGATGGATGATTGGATGGGCGGGTGGATGGATGAGTAGATGAGTAGATGGATGGATAGATGACAGTGGGATGGACCGATGGATGAACGAATGCATGAAGATAAAAAACATTCTGTCTTCTTTTCCCTCACCATTGCCACTGGCTTGAGTCCAAAGCCCTCTTCTCAGGGCTCCCCACTGCTTAGCACTGCCATAGGATTTGATGCCATTGATTCCCACCCAGTAATTGAAATTCTCTGACTCTAGGCTCTGAAGAATCGTCTCTTTATACCATCTCTTCTGTAGTCTCCTTCCCTGACTGCTGGCCCCTCAGGTGCCATTTCCATGGAGATGTTCTCCTTGGCTATCCTTCAGCCCAATTCTCCCCTTCTCCCCTCTCTGTGGGCATCATTATCCTATAGAGTCAGCTCTCATTTCCCCACTCATTTCCAGCCTTGATTTCTTACCTGAGCAACAAAGTCAAGTTCGCTATGCCCAATGGTTATTTTCCTAATGAGGTCTCACTAGTATCTTAAATCCAAAACTAGAATACTTTCTTTTTCTTGTTTCCTTCCCCAAGCAGTCTGTTCCTCCTCTTGGGTCTCTAGCCCCTCCCCTTATAGGCATAGGCTTGAACCCTCAGAGTCACCATTTCTTCTCTCAGACTCCCCATTTCATCGTTTGGGTGATGAGAATGTGCTCTGTCATTTCTTCACACCCTCCCAGTCTTACACCTTCACCGGAATTCAGGACCGGCTCTCTTTCCTGGTCTTTTGAGCTATGATCTGTTATAGTCAGCGAAACAAACACCAGCTGTTCCAACAAACAAATCCTCAAATCACAGTGGCCAGAGTGTCCTCTCTTTCGCTGTATTGGGTATCCATTGCTATGTGCAAACCATTCCAAGATTGAGTGGCTCAAAACAGGAACTGTTCTATTATCACTCATGATTCTGAGTGTTGACTGAACTCAGTTGGGTGGTTTTTCTGCTCCACATGATGTTGGCTGGATATGTTGTCATCTACGGCCTTGACTGGGTGGGAATGACCAGCACAGCTCCCTCAGGGTCTGGTCCTTTAGGAGGAATGGGCAGGACAGTGGACTCAGCTGGAACACTGAAATAGCTGAGTACTTTTCTCTCGCCACGTAGCCCCAGGCACCACCCCCTCTGCTTAGTAAGGTCAGCAGGGTAGCTGGACTTCTATGTGGCATCTCAGGGCTCCTCCAGTGGGGAAGCATTAGTTGCCAGGCCTGCTTAGGGCTTGGATCCCTACCTGATCATCACTTAGGCCACATTCTGTTGACTTAAGGGAGTCAGAGGACCAGCATGGGAGGGCACTACACAAGGATGTTCCTACACTAACCATCTCATCCCTCGTGGGATGGTGTTTGGGGTAGGGCCTTTGAGGGGTGATTAAGTCATCAGGTAGTGCCCTCATGAGTGAGATTAGTGCCCTTATAAAAGAGACCCCAGAGAGTTCCCTCACCTGTCCCACCGTGGGTGGGGGGAGACACATCTATATAAGACAGCTGTCTATGAAGCACAAAGCTCTCATCAAACACTGAATCTGCCAGTGCCTTGATCTTGGACTTTCCAGCCTCCAAAACTGTGAAAAATAAGTGTCTGTCATTTATATGTCACCCAGAGTGGAGTATTTTGTTACAGCTGCTCAAACAGACCAAAACAGGTGTGGACATGAGGAGGTATGGCTCACTGGGGCCATCTTTAAAGACTAGTGACCACATTCATTCGGGTCACAGTCCTCAGCAGGGCTAGATAACATCATTTGCAATCTGTGGACTTCAAAGTCAGCATGGCAGAGGAAAAGAGAGAAAGGGAGGGAAATGGAGAAAGTACAGTAACTTCTAAATCCCTCTGCACATCGGCCAGAACTAGTCTTAGGACCCCAGCATGACTGCAAGGAAACCTTGGGATTGGAGAGGAGCAGGTGACTATTTGGTAAGCCCTCATAGCCTCTGCCCCATCATCTGTGTCCTCTAAGGATGGTCCCTGTGTCGGTGGGCACAAACAGACTCCCATTCACCCCAGGTGGGTGTGTAAATGGGGACAGCCTCTGCTAGAGGCAGTGTGACCTCCCCAGCCTCCTGCTCGCTCCTGGTTGGGTGTGGAGACCACAGCATCCATGGGCCCTCCGGGCTCTAAGACTCAGTGGGCATGACTAAGCCACAGAAGATGAAGGCTTAGGAGCTTCAGGACACCAGCCTCCTGTCCTCTTTCCAGAGTATTTTGTAGTGTTGGCCAGAATGGAAAGGAACTCATTCCTCTCAAGGGTGGAGGCTGCTGGTGTGTCCCTGCTGGTTCCCACCTAGTGGAGGAGAACACACAGTATCATTGTGGGAGGCAGAATTGGCCACATTGGGCAAGGTGATTTGTGTAGCCTTTTTACTACACTGTGCCCAATTCAGGGTGCCATATTAGCACAAAGGTGGAGAAACCAGAGAGAACTCCAAAAACAACAAAACCACTTGACCTATAAGTGAAGGTGGAAGGGATTGGGATCAACTCACCAAATGAACAGGAAATGACTCAGCATCAAATGCCTGTAAGCAGCAAGTCCAGAGTGTGGACATGGGTGTCGAATGGACCTGGCTTGGATGACTGGCTCCATCGTTTACCAGCTGTGGGGCATTAGTCATGTTTCTTAACCTCTCTGAATGTCACGTTCCTCGTCTGTAAAGTGGCCAAAGTTGTAGTAGCTCCCTGTGACCGTTAAATTAAATCATGTGTGCACTGGGCTCATGGTAAGCATTCAGTAAATGTGGGTGGTGTTCTTGCTGTTCATGTGATTATCCCTCTTCCCAACCTTGTTGGAATAACATGATAATTTCTACAAGTAATTAGGTTAGTTGAGAGGGAAATCATTAATAGTCAAGGACCTCAACAGATCCTTAGTGTGGCATAGCAAACCCTCCCAGCCCCAGCCCCTGTCCACCTCTCCCGCATGACCCTACCTCACACCGCACACCCCGTTCCTGATGAAGAACTTATGGTTTGAACTGGTTAAGGTTCTTCTGGATGAATCTGGATGTACTTAAGCAAACTGAAGATGTGCTGAAATCCAAGCAGGCACTAAAGACACAGAACTCAGGAAGAACCAGGCAGCTCTTGGAGAGGGAAGGATTTCAGAAGCCATGCCATGTATTCTGGGCTTCAAATTCACATGGAAGACACCCTAGGTTCCCAGGAGGACAAACGGCTGGAGATGGGTAAAGTGTACTTCAGAGAAGGCCCTGCCGGAGAGCCAACAAAGCAGAGTCAGTCTCTCTGGCAATCAGCCTCAGGATAATCCAATCGGCATTGCCTGGAATGAAATACATGTACCACCGAGTGCAGGAGATGATCCCGAGGCTTTTGGCGTGAGCACGTTTTATTTTATTCGGAAAAAACCCTGCTGAGTACACCATACTCTTGGTTTTATGGGGATTACTGCTTAGGAAACATATAAAAAAAGACCTTTACTGTATTGAAGGACACATTTTAAAGTTTGAAGCAAATAGAAGGGGCAGGCACCTGGAAACAGCAAGTCACAAAGGGGCTTCGTGGATTAATGCAGCTTAAGGAATATGGTCTCAAAGGGGGAGTTGTAGAGTGTGCATTATAAATGGAAGTGTTCTGATGTATCCAGCGTCCTAAGTGCAAAGGCTTTCAGGGACAAGCCAGGAAATCGAAGTGAGCAGAGTGGGCCAGGGATGAGGGAAGAGGGAGCAGGGGAGGCCGTGGCAGACTGGAGAGGGCACCATCGAGCTGGACCTGCTCCATATACCCGCCTCGGTGAGAAAATGCGGGCCCAGGGCTGAAGGATCTCTGCTTTCAAAGAGAGGTTGGACATTTGGGATTTTTTTTGAGAACTCTTCGGATTTTTCAATGCATGTAACTGACTCAAAAGTTGTCAAGCGATGGGAGAGCCACGCATAGCATGTCACGGACTGAAGTCACCCCTGGGTGTGCGGCCTGCAGCCCCACCGAGATTCGAGAGACACCCAAACGCACAGCCATGGGGGTCACCCTGCCCCTTGCTCTTCTCTAAGCATGGAGAAAGGGCTGTGTAACCAGGCTTGGGGAGAAATGGGGAACCGAGAAAGTTAACTGCCTCTTCTCCCTGGAAGATGAAAATGTTACTTAAAAAGGGTCCTTTTGTGTTAGTAATACATCATTATGAAAAGGCTCAAACATACGGAAAAGGTGAAAGAATCTTACAGTGAATGTCCGTATCTCCACCGCCTAGATTCGTCATTAGTTATTCACTGTATTTGCTTTATCACGTACCGATCCATCCGATCCATCTATCCGTCCCTCCAGCCACCATCAAATAGACTCGTAATGAGGCTCCAGGTAAATTAGCAAGAATGCGGTCTTGGAAGTTGTCCTGATTCCTTTCAGATTCGTGTCCTGACCCTTCCTTCCCTTGCTCTGTCCTGAAGGGAAATAGGATCCCCAGGCCCCGTTGTCTTCTAGCTCGTGGGTGCAAGCAGACGCTGGTAGAGGCGGACAGGCAGGAGAAGAATTTGGGTATTTCTACTTCCCCCTCTCTGTTTTAGGTGGTTCCCAACTGGACTACAAGGGACCTGCCAGTCATCTGCCTGGGGTCTCAGCTCCTACCTGACATGCCTGAAATGACTCCAGCATCGACCAGGTGGCCCGAGATCCTGGGCTCCAGAAACAACTCCTCCTCCTCCTGCCTTTGACCCTCTTGGCCTAGAGGGGAGAGTGACTTCCCGGTCTTGTCCATGCCTTGACTGCCTTATGATTGTGTACGTCACCTCCTCCCTCCCTCCACCATCGTGAAAACACTTCCCTGCATTGTGTCCTCTGTCTGATATAAGTGACATGGATTCTGTTGTCTTGACTGGATCTGGGCTGAAACAAGAGGTTGGTAAATCTGTGACCTTCAGTCTTCCAGGAGGCACAGGCCATGATGAGAGATGCTTGTTGTGGATAGCACCTGTGGAAGAAGGCGGGAAGGGGACAGTACAGGAGGAGATGGTCTCAGAACCACCATGATGGAGGCCACCTGACACCAGCCAGGAGGCAGAGGGTTGCTTTCACCAGCCTTCAGAAGGTCCTGCACATGGTAGAAAGGGCCAGGCTCTACCCTCCACTGTGCCCAGAACCTGCCAGGAGCTGCTAACAAGGAGCTACTAACGAGGCCCACGCACCCCTTTAGGGTCTTAAAGGTGCTGAAGCCAGAGGCTTCCTCCACAAACGCACCTGCTTTCCAGCAAGTTCTTCCTTGAATGGAGAGCCAAGTGGTATGCCTCCACATTCACAACAGCAAGCCCCTCCCTTGTTTTTAAAATTTTTTTTAATGTTTATTCATTTTTGAGAGAAGGAGAGACAGCGTACGAGTTGGAGAGGGGCAGAGAGAGAGAGAGGGAGACACAGAGTCCAAAGCAGGCTCCAGGCTCTGAGCTGTCAGCCCAGAGCCCGACGCGGGGCTCGAACCTACAAATCGTGAGACCTGAGCCAAAGTCAGATGCTTAACTCACTGAGACGCCCAGGTGCCCTCCATGGATACTTCTAAGCAGGTGATTAACCACATGGGTCACAGTGGATGGGATGGTTAGGGCCCGGCTGGAATCAGAGAAATGTTTTAAGAGATAAATCTCATCCAGTTGTCAACTGGAACATGAGAAACTATGCTCTAAAACTCACGACCAGAACCAGCTCTAGCCACTGGGCTGAAAAATTCCCACTCAGACTTAGGAAACCCTTTTTTAATCAGTTATAATTTATATCCAATAAAACGCACTCCTTTAAGTGCACATTTCAATGATTTTTGATAAATGTATACACCTATGTCTATGAAGTGTACATCTTGATGAATTACAACAGTCATCCGACCATGTAGCCACCACCTCAATGAGGATATAAACCATTTCCATCACCCCCAAAAGAGCCCCTTGTGCCTCTTCTTAGTCAACCTCCACCCTCAGCACCAGACAACTCCTTACCTAAACCAAGTCAGATTTCTCTACTCCAGATTTTCCTATCAATGGAAGCTGATTCTACCCTCTACGCTTTTGTGTCCGGGTTCTTTCATTTCGCATAATGTCTTTGAGAGTCACTCAAGTTGCTCTGTGTATCATCAGTTTGTCATTTTTATTGAGGACACGCTAGTATTCCATTCCACGAATGACCACACTTTGTGTGCCCAGCCACCTGTTGACCGATGTTTGCATTATTTCCAGTTGTGGGCAACTATGCCCTGCCCTGCTGTCACAATGTTTCATTTCTCTGTAACTCGTTCATTGTTGTAATGTTTTCCTTTGGGGTAATGGTAGATTCGCATGTAGTTGTAAGAAATACTACAAAGAGACCCAAACGTCCTTTACCCAACTTCCATCAGAGGCAATATCTTGTATGGCGATAGAACAGTATCGGAACCAAGAAACTGATCTTGATACAAGTCATCGACCTTATTCAGATTTACCAGTTATGTATGTACTCGTGTGTGTAAGAGAGAGAGTGTGTGTTGAGTTCTGTGCAATTTTATCACATGTATAGATTCATGTGACTGCCCTGTCACACTGAAGAGGCAGACCAGTTCTATCACAGGATCCCTTTGGTAGCCACAGCCCCCTTCTTGTCCCCCTCCATAACCCTGGCAACCACTCATCTGCGCTCCACCTCTATAAATGTGTCACAGCAATGCTATTTACATGGGATCATGCAATTTGTGATGTTTGGAGGCTAACTTTTTTCATGAAGCATAATTCCTTTAAGACCTATCCCAGGCCTTTATGTGTATCAGGGGCTTGTGTGTTTTTATTGCTGGGAAGTAGTTCAAGATATCGATGCATGAGTCGGTTTAACATTTCACCCCCTGAAGGACACAAAGTTACTCCCAATTTAGGGCTAATACAAATAAAGCTTCTATGAACATTTGTATACAGATTTTTGTGTGAACACAATCTTTCAAATTTCTGGAAGAAATGCCCAATGGCCAATGGCAGGGCCAAGTGGTAAGGGCATGTTTAGTTTAGTCTTGTAGGAGACTGCCATATTCTTTTCCACAGGGGCTGTGCCATCTGACATTTCCACCAGCAAGTTTAAGTGACCTAGTTGTTCCTCATCCCTGACAGCATTTGATGATATCGCATTTTTTTTGTTTTAGCTATTCTTACAGGTAGAAATATCTCATTGTGGTTTTCTTTTGTAACTGCCTCATGACTAAGGCTGAGCATCTTTTCACGTGCTCATTTACTATCTGTGTGTTCTGTTTGGTGAAATGTCTGTTTAGGTCTTTTGCCCACTTTCTAATTGGATTGTTTGGGTTTTATTTTGTTTCACTGTTGTGTTTTAAGAGTTCTTTATATATTCTAGATACTAATCCTCTGTTGCAAGTATGTTCCCCCAGTGGGTTGCTTTTCTTTTTATCCTCTTAACAGATTCTTACACAGAGCAAGATTTTTAGTTTTTGTTTGTTTTTTTTTCAGAGTGAGAGAAAATGCAAGTGGGGGAAGGGCAGAGAGAGAGAGAGAGAGAGAGAGAGAATCCCAAGCAGGCTTCACACTGTCAGCATGGAGTCTGATGTGGGGCTCGAACTCACAAACTGTGAGAGCATGACCTGAGTCAAAGTCGGACACTTAACCAACTGAGCCAACCGGGTACCCCAAGATTTTTAGTTTTGATGCAGTCCCATTTATCCCATTTACCCATTTTTTTCTTATTTTTCTATTCTTTTTTCTTTTTTTAATATTTTTTTTTGAGAGAGAGAGAGAGAACTAGCAAGCACACAAGTTGGGGGAGGGGCAGAGAGAGAGAAACTCCCAACCAGGCTCTGCACTGTGAGGACAGAGCCTGACATGGGGCTCGATCCCACAAACCATGAGATCATGACCTGAGCTGAAGCCAAGAGTCAGACACTTAACTGACTGAGCCACCCAGGTGCCCCTCTTTTCCTTTTTCCTTTTGGTGTCAAGTCAGACAACTAACTCTTCACCTAGCCCTGATTTAAAATATTTTTTTTCATAAACATTTAGTAGTTTTATATTTTACTTTAAGGCTGTGATTCACTTTGAGTTAAGTGTTGTGTAACGTGTGAGATTTAGGTCAAGGTTCATCTCTTTGCCCACAGATGTCCATTGGCTTTCACACCGTTTGTTGAAAAGGCTCTCCTTCCTTCACTGGGCTGCTCTCACGCCGTTGGCAAGTATCAGTTGGGCATACGTGTGTGGATCTATTTCTGCGTTCTCCATTTTGTTCTGCTCATCTATGAGTCTATCCCTCTGGCAATTCCATATAGCCTTGATTACTGTAGCTATATAATGACCCTAACAACATAACCCATTCTTTAAAAAAATAACAAATGTGAACTAAATTCCTCTTTAACTTCTCTCACATCCTTTGAAGATCTTGCCAGAGATGGGACACAAGTGAGAGTTAAGAAAGTAGCACAGAAGGTCCTGAGCTGAGCCAATTCTTGAGCAGAGAGAAGGATGGGAAAGGCTTAGCCGGGTTCCCACTTCCCACAGGGTGGTGGTGGGGTAGGGCTTTAGTCACAGGGAGCTTGAGATTGGCACTCAGGGCAGGAGGTTTTGGTAGAGGTCCCGCCATTGGGCTGGACCAACCCCAGGACACAGGGCACTTGAAGGAATTATAGAAGAGGGATGCTCGGTGCCACATTATGTACACATGGGGCTGTTACTGGAGGCTACTTACTGGTAACCCCAAGACTCTGTGTCTGAGGCATCTTTCCTGAAAATAGGAGACTCAGTCAACAGGGGGCAGGGAGTTGATAGATTAAAATTGCAGCCTCTTCCACCCGGGCTGGAATAACTCTGAAGTATGTTCTCCCTTGCCTTCCGGTCTCCAGACAGGCATGGGCCCCAGCTGCCCATGGTGGCAACCATCTTGACCATATACTCTTTCACCTCAACTCTTTCTCTTATGTTTCCCACTCCCCTGCAGGTGCTCCCCTGGGGTGGCTTCTGAACATAAATTATTTGCATCAAATGTGCTCAGCGTCTGCTTCTAGGGGACCCAAACCAAGACGGGGGCCCGGAGTTGACTTGGAGCTGGTCACCCTTGGCCTACAGTTTGCATTGGTGCCATACTGCTGTCACTGCATGTCTGGATTCTTATAAACCAGCTGCTCCCTAAAAATTCCCAGTCTTGTGTGATGACACCGCCTGTCTCAGCAGCTGCCACTTGGGTATTTTAACGTGGAGACTTGGGGAGATGGGCAATTATTTGAATGCTGTGTTTTATTCTTGGTTTATAAAAATGAGTAGTGCTGAGGACTGGCTATGTCACCCCAAAATTTATATGCTGACCCCTAATCACCCTCAGTATGACTATATTTGGATATTGGACTTATAGGGAGGTCCATAAATTTTAATGAGGTCATCAGGGTAGGGGCTCTGATCTAATAGGATTGGTGTCCCTATAAGAAGAAAGAGACCGCAGATATTTCCCTCTCTCTCTCTCTCTCTCTCTGTCTCTCTCTCTCTCTCTCTCACACACACACACACACACACACAATGAGGTAAGGCCATGTGAGGACACAGCAAGAAGACAACCATCTGCAAGCCAGGAAGGAAATTCTCTCCAAGAACCAAGTTGGTGGAGACCTTGGTCTTGGACTTTGGCCTCCAAAACTATGCAAAAATAAATTTCTGCTGTTTGAGCCACTCAGCCTATGCTCTTTTGTTACAGCAGCCCAAGCAGGCTAATACAAACAGTAAATAGATGGGGAGGGAGAGGAGGGAGAGAGGCAGTGATGGGGGAGGGAAGGAAGGAGGGAGAGGAGGAAGCTAGCTCATACTAGTGAAGAGTCTCCTTAACTCCAAACAACTGAGACAGCGACGGAAATCTTTGGAAAGGCCAGAAACGGGGAGTCAGCTTTGATCAACAACACTCGCAGGACCAAAGGAAAGGAGCCAAATTAAACGACACATTAGAGTGCTAGAAATGCTTCCCACAGATCTGAAAGAAGAGGCGTTATGAAATTCTGTCGTCTTCTCTGGATCTTGGGGAACTTGTCTCCACGCGTAAGCTTCCAGCCGCCTCGTCTGACGGGGGAGAGGGCACGTGTGTCCCGATCTGAGCAACACTGGGGACACAGCCGCCTCTGCTGCCCTGTCAGGGCTCTGCACTCAGTCGTGTGTGTGCAGGGACACAGGGACATGCACAGGAGGGGCTGCTGCCGCCTGACCCGGGGAGCTCCCCCAAGAGGAGCGCTTCCCAGGCCGGCAAACGTCACCCCAGATCTGACACGGGGGACGTGCTGGCAGAACGGCTGCTGACTCTAGCCTCCAGACGTCTGAAATCGTTCTGCCTGGGAAATGGAGCATAGACAGTATAAGATTCCAAAGACCAGCAAATTGAAACCGGACACCTAGAGACGTGGCAGGCCATTTAGCAAAAGAGCATAAACATGAAAGCAGTAAAGCGAGTCGCTTAGGTCTGCCCCCGGGGAAATCTGGGCTTCTAGGTGCCTCGGACCCTAATGGACCCAGATGGGCAGCCTCGCAGCCCCCCAAGCTCCTCACGGTGGGTGGGGAGGGTTGTCAGGCTCACCGTGGGCTCCGGATCAGGGTGGATGGGCACTTACGCAGATAGGGGTTTGCTGAGGGGCTGGTGCTCGGGCCTGAGTACGTGCTGTGCCCTCACCATCCTGAATGCCCCCTGCCCCACCCAGGGCCTCCAGGGGTGCAGTCAGCCTCAGTAACCCACTCTGGCCAGCAGAGGGCAGCAGAGGGCGGCAGAAGCCAGCCTGTCCTTTCTGTGCCAGGGAGCCTGTCCCTAAAGGGTGGGGGCAGAGAGTGCCCAGGCTCAGAAGGAAGCTGTCCCAGGAGCCCCGTGAAGCTGTTAAACAGAGGCGGGCAGGGTCGCTGGGCTCCTGCGGCATGGACCCTTTGGGACAATGGTTCCTTCCTCCATTCCAGAAGGAACCACTAGCTGGCACAGACGTCAGGGTCAGGTCTATGCTGCTCTCCCTCCCGAGCTCCTGAAGGGCAGTGGTCAGCTACGTGCCAAGGCCAAAGGAGCTGCCAGCCTGAGGCTCAGGGCTCGGCGCTGCTGGGACAGAGTCTGAGCGTGTGGCAAGGATGAGGTGCCAAGCCGGGCTCCGATGGAGTCCCGGGGGCACCAGCCCGTGGAGCTGGAGGACTCAGGGCCCCGGGGAACAAGGAAGGCTAATGAAGAGGAGATGTGCATGTCAGAAGCTCCCTAGCGAGAGGTGAGTCATATGGCTGCAGGGATGAGTAAGGCCACGCTGGGACTCTCTCTAGGGGGTCCGTTCCGGGCCGGGGTGCTGGGGCCTGGGTCAGTCTGTCATGGGAGGTTGGAAGGAGGGTCTCGAAGGGAAGGGTCTTAGAGAGGTGGCCGTGGAGTCCTGATGCCTGATGGAGCCCAGGGTGACTCCGCCCGAGGGCCTGGCCCGATCATCACCAAGTGGTGTTGCCCTCAGCCATCAACTTCCCAAGGATCATGGTGGCCCATCGGCCTTTCAGGAGAAGCCTCCCACCGGGGAGGCCCAGAGGCCATGCTCCGCTCCGAGACCGGCCTGAATGGGAACCCCAGCTCCACCCACACTGTCCAGTGGCCTTTGGAAAGTCACTTAACTGATGCTCATCCTGTCCAAGCCTCAGTTTCTTGATCCATAAAGTGGGGCTGTTTATAGCAGTGCCTACCCCCACAAGAGCGCAGTGGGGACTGAGATCGTGTAAGTGACACCAAGCACAGGGCTGTGCATGGTTTAAAGGCTCAGAATCTGGGAGCCACTGAACACCACGTGGCTGTCACTTGAGGCGCAACGGGAGCAAGTGACTGTCAGCTGGGCCCTGGGCAGGCCCTGGAGGCTGCTCCCAGAGTGACTGCCCGGGAGCTCATGCGTCCAGGGTGGTCGGTGCTTGGGATTCAGGCAGCAGCCTCTCAGTCCACCAGCCGCTGCTCATGAGGCACCCCAAGGATCCCCAAGGGCAGAAAGGGCTGCTGGGACTCGGAAGCCCAGGGCCACGCCGGGCGATGCTTTGCAGGACCTCCGTCTCCCCCTCCGGGGGCCCTCCCCCCATCCTGCTGTGTGTCCCAGCCTCTGCCCTCTGCGGCCCACATGCACTGGGGCCCTGTCTTCTGGTTTCCCCGTGGGCTCAGCCAATGATGGGCACCATCCGGGACCCGGAGCGCAGGGAGACAGGCCATGGTCCTTATCCCCCTGCCTCTCCGCCTCATGGCCCTTGTTTGTACCCTCCCCCACAGTCCAGCCACCATCCGGAAACTACTCCCTCCGCTGCCCCTTAAGGCCTAAGGTGGCAATGGCTTTCCCTGTGACCGGCTTCAGGAGCAAGTAAGTCAGCCTCCCTCACTGGTTTCCTTAACTCTGCCCACAACTCTGCTGGGGCCTTCCTGCCCAGACCCTGGCTGGGGGTCAGGGAAGCCCCTGAGGTGACAGCCTGGAGGCCCCGTGAGGCCAGGATAAGAGAGGGTGGGCTTTGTGCTCAGGCCGGGAGCCCTTAGGTTACCAAGTCCTGCAGGGGGAGACCAGACGGAACAAAACCCAAGGCGTGGGGACAGAGGTCCCAGAGCCGCCCCGGCTCAGACTTGCTGTGGATAGTTAGGGTGAGTGACAACGCAAGAGGACACACACCCGCCGGGGAAGGGCCCACAGGTAGGAGATGCTGGGAGTGAGCGGGCGGCGAGAAGGAGCCCTTCCCGGAGTCTGTACGGAGCCCTCGCTCCCCAGAGTGGGGCCCGGAGCCCAGGACACATGTTCCCACAGCCACAACGCCCAGGCCCACGCCAGAGACCACACAAGCCATGACATGACTCAGCTGCCAACAGAGGCAGCCGGTTCCCCATTGTTTCCTGGGAAATGGCAGGCCCAGGTCCCACGCCTTCGCATCCTGAGAATTAGAAATAGCGTCTCGCCCCTTCTCCCACCCAGCCCCCCGGGGCCACCCGCCCACTCGCTGTCCCCTGCCCTACAGCTGTGGCCAGCCAGATGAGCCTCCTGGGTCTGCCCCATGGAGGGAGGCAGGGGCCAGGCCTCTGCGGGTGGGGGTGGTTCCAGTCAGAAAGGGAGTCGCTGGAGGTTGGGTCTTCCTAGCAATAGCTGCTAATTGGGGTTGGGAAAGAGGGTATAGCCCTGAATGGAGCAGCCCCAGGCGGCTGTGGGTAGGTCTCTGGAAGCCTCTGCAGGCCTTGAGGTCCTGGGGCCGTGAAGGCACTGGGCCAGGGATCTTGACCTTGTGCTTAAGAATGGAGGGAAATCCCAGAACTCCCATTCCCCGCCCCCACCCTCTGAAGGCCCCAAGGATTCCCTTAGCTGCCTTCCCGGATCAGAAGTCCAGTGATGCAATAGGACAGCGGAGTTCCCAGCAGGTCCCAAACGAACGATAGCCCACTGGGAAGTGACTCCCTGAGGGGCCCAGCGCAAGGGGGCTTAGACCAACAACCAACTAGGCAGGGGCACCAGGAGATGCTAATTTGTGTAATTTGATATTTAAAAAAAAAGCATTAAAATAACCACTGTGGATGAAAACACTTGGCTTGGGGCGCCTGGGTGGCTCAGGCGGTTAAGTGTCTGACTTCAGCTCAGGTCATGATCTCAAGGATCATGAGTTCGAGTCCCACGTCGGGCTCTGTGCTGACAGCTTGGAGTCTGGAGCTGCTTCGGCTTCTGTGTCTCCCTCTCTCTTTGCCCCTCCCCCACATGCACATGAGTGTGCACACGCTCTCTCTCAAAAATAAACATCAAAAAGAAGCCACTTGTCTGGAGGTCCCAATGCTATATTTCGGTAACTTATCTCTACCTCGGTCGGGTTTTACTTTGAATCACACGACTGGGAGGGAGTAAGAGCAGGGTCACCTAATATACCCAGGGTTCTGGGCTTACAGGTCCTAGTCGCCACTGATCCACCATAATACGTGGTTTGTGATGAGGGTCTCCCAGTAAAAGGGCATGAGGCTGGGGGCTCTGAGTTCCAAGGAGTCAGCGCCCCTGGGAGCCCACAAGGAAGGACTGGAGAGCAGAGCGCCAGCATTCCGGGTTTCTCTGCGGCTGCCACTGGGCTCCTCCAGGGGGCGGCCCACAGGGGCCACAATCAGCCCCACCCAAGGGGCAGATGTGGGAGGGTGGGGCGCCTGCAGGCTTGCGAGGGGCTCAGCCTCCAGCAGAAACCGCATCCCTGCCTTTAATTATGCATTGGAGTTACACTCTCAGGAAGCTTGTTGGCCGCACATGGAAAGCCTTTGAGGCCCCAGCCAGGCCCGGACTTGGGGAGGGTACAGGAGGGGGAGGGGGCGGGGGGTGCAGGGGAGGGAGTCGGACTCGTGAGAGAAGGCATGCAGCCTCCTCTGCACTGCATGGAAGTCTCATTCGCTCCGGGATCTCAATCCAGCCCCAGGGAGGCGCATCCACGCTGCCCAGCACTTCCGGAAGGCTAGCCCGTGCCCTCCGAGCTCAGACGCCCGACCTGGGGAAAGAGTCCCAGCGCTGAATGTGGGCAAGCTGAGGCTACCACGGGCAGGAGCCCATCACAGGCAGGAGCATGGGCTCCGCTGCCAGCTGGCCTTAGCAGGATGACGGCCCTGACTCTGCCTGCCCACCCCTGTAGACCAGGGTCCCCTCTGTCCCTTCCCAAGCTGCCGTCCAGGGCAGGACGTCTGGAGCCACGAGCCACGGGGCAGGAGGCTGTGTGCCAGTCCTGGCGCTCTCGGGGACCAGGCCTGGAGAATGCCTCCAGCCCTCGGCAAAGACAGACCCACGGTGAGAACGCAGGAAGGACGGACATCTCCATGAGGTGCACACTGTCCTGAGGGTTGTCACACAAACCCCCAAAACCCTCGAACTGACCCAGATGCCAGGATGGTAGGGCACGTGCATTCCTGCTCCACCTCATAAGTGCCGTGCATCCTAGATGACACCCGCCCCTCCATTTAGCGCCCTCTGAAACGGGCACAGCTCTGGCACCTTCGCTGTGGGGGGCTGTGCGTGTGGACCGTCACCGCGTGCGTAAAGCACGCAGCATTCGGTGGACCCGCACCAGCCTTCTAGCGTAGTGAGGCTGACCGTCTCCTCCGAGATTGCACAGCGGGGGTGACGTCCCCATATCCTGACTTGGACTATCAGTGCTTTATAAACCAATGACTTGTAACGGACTGTTGAAGCATTTCTCTGACGCCGATTTATGAAGCATATTCATGACAACTGCGTTCAAATCCTCCTCAGGTCATTGCGACACCGGATCCATCTAAGCACTCCCCTCTACTGACTGTCTTTGCCCCCCCAAGAGGCTCTCCTGGATCTGGGTGTGATGGGAATTTTGTGCCGTGTCCTGGACATTCTGGTGATCATGTTAGGAGACCTGATCCCAACGAAATGTATTTTAGTTGATATTTGCCCTGCTTTGGCCCCAAATTTGTCGGCTTCAGCTCCAAGGATGGCTTAGTTTTTGGAGCGAATGCGTCATTCAGGTCTGCTTCATTCCTCCTGTGCTGCCGCTCTGTCCCTGCTGGTGTGGTCTGCGGGGGCAGAAGCCACTGGGCCCGGGTGTGCTTATGTCACTGGGCGGAGGGCAGTGGGACACATGGCTCCTGCTCTGTGGGCAGGTGGGCCCCCGGGGGTCTGGGCTGTGGAGGGGCCGGGACAGTCACTACCGCTCACAGATCGGCCGGCCTGCTGCAGCCGGGTCGCTGAGCGGGGCTGGAACTGTTCACTGAGTCTCTGTTGGGTTCCCCTTCCCCAGCCTCTCGGCCAGAGAAAGTAGGCTTTTTGAGATTTTTCTTTTCATCTCCACCTGTTGGAGGTTCTCACTACAGGTCTTTCCAGCACGCGGGTAAGATGAAAACCCAGGGAACATCATTCCTCAGGCCCCGAGATCTCCGGCCACTCCACCTTCTTCCGCCCAATACTTTGACCATTGTGAAGTCAATCATTTCCAAGGTGTCAGGCTATTGTTAGAATACAGGAGCCGGGGAAAGGAAGTCCAGCATCTTTTTCCAGAATCAAAATCCTAACTCCTTTATAATCACGCGTTCCAACCCATATCTCACCAGGTCCCACTAAATACCCCCAAATACACACTGAATACCCCCAGATAGTTCCACGGGGCTGGTTGGTCTTCTCAGGGGATGGTTAGATCAGCCTTGGCGAGAGGAAGCCCATGCAGCCGGACCCACGGAGCAGGCCTCCAGGTGACCACAGACAGAGACTGAGTCCTCAGTACACCTGCTGGCTCGGCGTCTCCTCTGCAAGAGACGGCCTCTGGTGAGCACTGATCTGAGATAAAGATGCAAACATGGTGTCCACTCCCATCTTGGATCTTGGGAGAGAGACATGTGGCCCCTTGTCTCCCATCCTCCTGTCTTCTTTCCTCTGGTTCTCTGACCAACCAGAGACGCCTGCACCATTGCCTGGACCTGCAGCAGCCTCCTCCCATGCTCCGAGTCCGACTCACACCTGTCAGCCTTCCAAATCACCTGCTAACTGGATTGGAGCCCTAGTCCCAAGTGAAGCATGGGTTCCCTCCAAAATCCAGAGTTCCATCTCGTGTTGGTGGCTGACCTGAATTTCAGAAAAACAGTAAATATTTTAGTAAAAATAAGTATGTCTCATGAAATATTTAGAACGCTCTTATACTTAAAAAAGAAAAAAAACCCTGCTCACTCACTGTTCACCTAAAATTGAAATTTAACCAGGCAGCCCGAATTTTATCTGGAAACCCTCCCCTGGCACGCTTACAATGAAAAGCGGGGGTCTGATTATCAATCAGCACAGTCTGCCCCAAGAGATGTGGATTTCTGCCAACGGCGACACCTGGACGGGCTCTGGCTTTCCCAGCAGATCCCCAGAGACACCTGTGCCTGCCATTCTATTTCTCAGGTTGGCATTAGGTTTTTATTATAGTTTTTAAATGGCTTTCAATACCTAAAAATTCTAATCGAGTGTCTCCAAAACCCTGAATTATATTTACAAAGCTAATTTCAGGGCACCTGATTGGCTCAGTCAGTTGAGCCTCGGACTCTTGATTTTGGTTCAGGTCATGATCCCAGGGTCGTGGGATTGACCCCTGCTGTCAGACGTGCAAAGATTGCTTGGGACTCTCTCTCTCTCCCTCTCACTCTCTCTCTCTCTGCTCATGTGCACTCTCTCTCTCTCTCTCTCTCTGTCTCTCAAAATAAATAAACATTAAAAAAAAAAAAAACACCTAATTTCAAAGCCGGTGGTCTAGCCCAGGCTCCAGGCAGGGGGATCTGAGCCAGTTGGGACGGGTAACTCGGGAGGGGTGGAGGACAAGTGGGAAGGCACAGAAGCAGGCAGGCATCAGGTGTGCGCCCTGGACCGAAGGCACATCTGTGCTCCAGGAAACAAGTGTGCCCATCTGGGCTTGGGGGGCAGGTGGCTGGTTCACACGAAGATGGGGTGAGCATGCGCATAGGGGAGGGTGGGGCGAGGGTGAGTGAGCGCAGGGCGGGCCAGGGGGAGGAGGGAGGCTGGGGCGAGGGGCCGCTGGGATCTTGCTCCTGGTTCTGGCTGGCTCTCCGGTCGGTGCTGACCTCCGAGCCCTTGCTGACTGGTGGCCGGATGACCTGAGAGGGTTCGGGGGCAGCAGCTCAAGGGAGCCCGAGTGTGACAGATTAGCAGCACTGCAAACGTTCGGGAACATTCCTACAAGAGTGTGATGCGAAGTATGAAATGCAGCGTATGCTGTCGGAACTGAAATTAGGTCGCTCTGCACTGTGGACATGAAGAAGGGGTGGGGAGAGTCGGACACCTGACGTACCCATGGCGACGTGGGAGGGGGGTCACAGTCACCCGACGCCCCGTGGTGCACGCTCAAGGGCTCCCGGGGACACCTTGGCAGGTGAGCGCAGAGGTCTCTGGCTTTGAGTGTCCGGGCTGTTCTACCCCGCTGTGCTGCACCCCCCCACGCAGGCCCCCCCCACCGTGCAGGGGGGCCTCCCTGGGGTGCTGGGTGCTGCCCCTCCCCCCACAGGGGGCCTCCCCTGGGGTGCTGGGTGCCTCTGGGCTGTGCTTCAACCGGATCCCCCTCCCTGACGGTGCGATCTGGCCCAGCGTTCAGGCTTCCTCACCTGCATAGCCCAGGTGATGCCATCAGACATGGGACACAAGAGATGCTGCCCAGCACACAGTGGGTCCTCAGAGGCAGCTGCTCTCCCCGCCCCGGAAGTGGGTCTTTGGAGACTAGACAGAGCATACAGCCATGTGGCCTGAATTCTTTCCCTCAGTTCAAACCATTTCTGCCCCATGCCTGCATCCTTGTAGTGAAAGCCCCTAATGAAGCTCATCTAGGGAAAGGCAAGTGCCATGGGCCCGTGCCTCACATGACCCGAAGCTTCCGGAACCGGAGAGCCCGAGTGGTCTGATGGCTTTAGCGTCATGGGCTTCATTCCTCAGGGGACTTCACTCTCTTCTGCCTTGGCCTCTCTGGCTAATTAGAACGTCTTCTAAGCAACATCAAAATCAACTTCCTTATGCGTCCGGACAAGGGAAAGCACGTTGCCTAAATGAATTTGCAGATCCTCCGTTTCCGAGCACTTGAACGCAGGGTAGGAACAGGCAAATGAAATTCTGTCTGGCTTTGGGTAGAAGGAAACTGTTTCTTGCCCTCTAACCTTCTTTCTGGGGAGAGAAAGCAAGGATGACCTCAGCCCAACTCAAGAGAGAGGAGGAGGCTGAGCTGAGTTGGAGGCCAGGGTCTCACAACACTATAAAGGCCTGTGAGTAGCAGAAGCAAGAGGAGCACGTCAGCCCCTTCCCAGCAGGCCTCTTTCCCCAGGAGGGTGCCATGGGCACCAGGTGGTAGGGGCAGAGCTCTGTTTGGAAAACGCCCATCAGTCAAAGTTAAAAATCAAGGCATCGTCATTGGCAACGACATGGATGGAGCTGGAGAGTATGATGCCAAGTGAAAGAAGTCGGAGAAAGACAAATACCATATGATTTCACTCCTGTGTGGAATTTAAGAAACAAAACAAATGAGCAAAAGGGAAAAAGAAGAGAGAGAGGCAAACCAAGAAACAGACTCTTGACTACAGAGAACACACTGCTGGTTGGCAGAGGGGAGGTGGGGAGGGGGGATGAGGGAAACAGGTGATGGGGATTAAGGAGGGCACCTGATGTGAGGAGCTCCGGGTCCTGTAGGGAAGTGTTGAATCACTGCACTGTATACCTGAAACTAATATTACACTGTAGGTTAACTCCCCAGAATTTAAATGAAACCTTTCCTAACAATCAAGGACGTCATCAAAACATCATTCTGATTATCTGTTTATTCAACAAATAGTTCTCAGAGACCTACTATGTACCAAGCACTGTATAAGACATCAGAGTGAATATTTTGGTCCTAGTGCCTCAGAGCTTGGAGCAGGGGGGCAAAGACGTGGGCCAGGTCCCCCCACACACAGCAGGTAAGCTAAATAAGGGTGGTTCTGCAGGAACGTGCAGGGAATAGGGGAACCCCATGGTGGGGAGGGCTGGACGCTCAGAAAATGCTTTTCGGAGGGAGGAGTGTTGAGCTAGGAATGAAAAAAGGAGAGAGAGGGGACCAGGAGAGGGGAGGGGCGCCAACCAGGGCTGGAGCTCACAGAGCCCGGGGGAGGGTGGGACAGCTGGGAGACAGCAGACAGGTGCGTCACAGAGGTCCTGACCCAACGAGAAACACAATGCAGGGTCAGCGTGTGTCCCCAGATGTGTGGGGGGCAGTCCCAGGGCCCCGTGCACTAAAGAGCTGGCTGAAGTTGGGTCGGGTGACACCTCCTCAAAGGCCCTGTGATTCCTTGCCCAACCCCCACAACCACAGAGCCAAAGGAATACTTCCAAAAATGGGATTTTTCCCAATTTTCAAGATTCGTAAGAGACAAATGAAGTCATTCAGCATCTGATGAAAACATATTTTCTTGTAACATACATGTGGTTTGCTGGACATGGCTGGGGCTCGGGGCAGTATTTTATCTGTATTCAACTTCCTGTATGTTCACCTCAAAAATCCAGATGCCTCTTGTTAACCCAATGCCGAAGTGGCCCGGAGTATTTAGACAGGGGAGAATGAGGGAAGGATTTTAACTGCTGCCTGCACTGAGCTAGAGGACCCAGGAGGGGACTGTGGGTCGCGGACAGCCGGCCACTCAGCACAAATCCTGGACTCTGCCATCTCGGAGAGGCTGTGTAGGATGCTCCCTGGTAGGTCAGGACTTTCCCCCTGGAGTCCCCTGTCTGTGAGCAGAGATCAGGCTAAGTCCAAAGCCCAGCCTTCAGTGAACCTTGCTGGATAGCTAGCCCTGGAGGGGCGGGGCCCCCGGAACTGCCAAATTCAAGGATCCCTCTCTGAAGGTCGTCTTCCACGCTGAGCTTCCGGCCGGAATGGCCCAGACCCTAATGCTTCGCTCCCTGTCATGCCTGCCCCTAAGTCCCAGCAAAGGCGGGTCACCAGTCAGCCACCCCTAAGACAAGGAGGTGGGGAGGAGCCCTCTATGCTAGAGGTAAGCGGTCCCTAATCCACTGTGTGGCCTCAGGCGATCACCACCCCTTCTCTGCACATCCGTTTCCTCATCTGTAAGAGACAGAAAACACCAACTGAGAAAGATACATGCACCCCTAAGTTTACTGCAGCGTTATCTACAATAGCCAAGATATGGAAGCAACCTAAGTGTCCATCAAGAGATGAAAGGGATTTTTGAAATGTGGTGTAGATAGATAATGAGCCATAAAAAGGTATGACAACTCATCATTTGTGACAACATGGATGGAACCGGATGCTATGCTAAGGGAAATAAGTCAGACGGCGCAAGACAAATACCATGTGATTTCACTAGATGTGGAATCTACAAAGCAAAACGAATGAACACACAAAACAGGAACAGACTCGTAAATACAGAGAACACACCAGTCATTGCCAGAGGGGAGGGGAGAGGGAGATGGGCAAACAGGTGAAGGGGAGTCAGAGGTACAAACGTCCAGTTATAAAATAAGTTAGTCGTGGGGAGGAGGGGTACAGCGTGGGGAATTGTCACACTGTTGTCAGAGCCTTGTATGGGGACAGATGATAACTATGCTCGCCGTGGTGAGCACAGCATCATGCATAGAATTGTCGAATCGCTATGTTGTGTGCCTGAAACTAACAGAACATTGTATGTCAACTATTCTTCAATCAATCAATCAATCAACCAAGAGATGGGATTGAAACACATAGTCCTGAACAAGAGAAAGCCAGCCCCAAGCAAGTGACCAAGGAAGGATAGTCACAGGGGCAGGGGCGAAATGTCAGGGAGCCAGAAGGTACCCCCAAGGGCACACTGGGAGCCCTGAGAAGCTGGGGAGAGTGGGGGTGGGCAGAATCCCAAAGGTGAGGCCCAGGCAAGGCAAGAATGTCGGGGTGAGAAAAAATAACCAAGCCCGAAGATGCCACCAGAAACCGCCAAGCGCCACTGCCCAGCTCTCTCTCCTCGTTTCCCCGTCCCTTCCCAGCTTCCCCAAAATAGCTAAAGTAGGAAATGAAGATATTCTAAACTGGATCTCACGCTCTAAAGGGTATCAGTGAGACGATCGGCAAAATTTGAAAGGGTTCTCGTGATGAGACACAGCAGTGTATCATGATTTTGATGGTTAGACAGGGTTTGTCTTGTCGGAAATTGCCCCTGCTTGTGGAAAATACACGCTCAAGATAGATCATGTCAGCAACATACAAATGGAGGGGAGGAGATCTTTGTGTGAGACTTTCAAATTTCTGTAATTTTGAGATTGGTTCTACAATTAAAAATTTCTTAATTCTAGAATTTCCTTGTAAAAATTGCATACATTTTTTGACTCCACAATTCAATTTTAGGCTTTTATTCTATAAGTACATCAGTATAAGTATGTATGTACCGGGATATGTATGTACGTACAATATTTCGCATCATCATAAATATGTCAATGATATTATCTACAATATCTATAGGACAGAAAAATAGCAAAATTTTTGCTATTTTTTAAATAGCAAAAATTCAAACGTTGTGCATCAATAGAAGAATGGTAAAATAATTATGATAAACTCACGCAATGAATACTCTGCAGCCATTAAATAGAATGAATTGGGGGGACACCTGGGGGGCTCAGTCGGTTAAGCGTCCAACTTTGGCTCAGGTCACGATCTCACAGTTCGTGGGTTCGAGCCCCGTGTCGGGCTCTGTGCTGACAGCTCGGAGCCTGGAGCTGCTTCGGATTCCGTGTCTCCCTCTGTCTCTGCCCCTCCCCGTCTCTCTCTGTCTCTCAAAAATGAATAAACGTTAAAAAAATATTTTTAAAGAATGAATTGAGTCTATATTAGTAGCAGCTAATATTTACCAAATATTCACCGTGTGTTGGGTCTCATCCAAGAGCGTTATGTATATTGATTATCATATTGCTATCCCCCCATGCAGAGGGAGAAGTGAGCCCCCCAGGGGGAGTCACATGCCCAGGACATCACAGTTATAAGGGAATACACCCAGCTGGGCGTCCGAATCCTGCAGTTGGATCCAGAGTCCGTGTAATTTCCCACATCCACAATAATTCCAGAACAACACGCAGGACACCATTTGCGATGATCGCCTTTGGGGAGTGGGGTCGGGAGCAGGAACAAGGGCGAATTTGACTTTTCATTTTATACCATTTATATTTTTTACCACGAATCTCTATCATGTATCACCATACATCACGACTGTGCATTTTTGAAAACCCACCCATTTAAACAAATAAGCACTAAAGTATAAAAAAAAAAGTTACAAAAAACCACACTTCTGCCCTTAAGGAACTTACAGCCCTGATTCCAACTTTTAAAGGATTTATTCATTTTACAAGAAATAGTAAATATAGGAAATGAAAAACCTAAGAACGGGCTCATACGTGCCGTGGAAACTGGCCTTTAAGTTGCAATTCTTTCCAGAGTTTGCAACCCCCCGCCCCCCTCCTCCACGCACACACCAGTTGATGATGTTTGGTGAGAGTCCCTATCCTAATGCAGCCCAAGCTCCTGAAAGACCCAAATTCACTTGCGGTGCTTCCTCAGCACACCAGGTAACTAAACACTAACTGGGGTAGGTCTGTGGCTTCTGAAAACTCCTTACGAATTACCTAATGTGACCTCCTACAAGGTTTGGAGATGATAGTATCTGTTCACCTAACTGCATCGATTATGTATTTATGAATCATCCTACCCCCATTTTGCAGATAGGGAAACTGAGTTTCAACGGTAGCTCCTGGGGCAGGGGGCGGTGTACTTTTCGTTTCAGTATTTTCTAACGATAAGCGAGAGGGTGGAGGGGAGAGCGCTCTATGCGCCCAACTCCGGAAGAGAGAGGGAAGGCGAGTTCCCGAGGAGGACAGGTGGGCTGGGGCTGGTGGCTGGCACCGGCTGGGTTTGAAGCGCCCCTGAGCGCCGAGTCCTAGCGGGGAGGGTGCGGGGAGCGGAGCTCGGAGGGGGTTCCCCTCCCCTGCGTCCTCCGACGGCACCTACCCCTCGTCAGGCCTGCGCGCCCCCGGTCTGCTGACTCCGCCACAGCCGTGGCTGTGCGACCCGCAGGACTGTCCTGGGCAGGCAAGGCCCCGGTGCCCTCCCGCGCGGGGCTCCTGGCGCTGCGCTTCCCGGCCCAGCCGCGCCCCGATGCCGGGCAGGATGCAGGGCGGCCAGAGGCACAGGACCTGTGCGACGAAGCCCTGGGCCCCAAGTCCCACTTACCAGCTGGCATTCCCGTTTATTAGTGGGTGGCTTTAGGTAAGGCTCTTTCCTGAGCCTCAGTTTTCCTATCTGTAAAGCGGGAGTAAATTGCGTTTGTCTGCTGGGAATTCAAAGTCCCGTGCGCCCCGAGGGCGCGTTCCGGCAAGCGGGTCCCGTGGCGCTGAGGGCCCGGCCGCCGCAGGCGCATCACCCCGGCAAAGTCGCCGCAACTCCCGGTACGGGCTCAACCCTCCCCCCCGCCGCCGCCGCCGCCGCCGCCGCCGCCGCCGCCTTCACCTTTGTCCCGGAGGGCGGCTTCGGGCGCGGAGTCAGGGGCGCTTCTCCGCACCTGCGCCTCCGGCGCCAGCGCCCTTCGCGCAGCACCCGGAGGCGCTCCCGGATCTGGGCGGGGCTCGGCCCACGTGACCCAGGCGGGGCCCACCCGGCCCCGGTCCGTGCCAGGCCGCCCCTGCGGGTCAGGTGCTCTGCCTGCCTCCCCCCACCCCCTCCCACCCGCTGCCCCTGCCTGGCCCCGTGCGCTCAACGCCCTGCCTGGCCCCGACTATCCTGCCTCGCTCCAGTGTGCCCGGACCCAACACCCTGCCTTGTCGCCTTCTTTTCCCTCGCAGGACCGGAAAGAGCAGCCCCTGGGGCCGGGCCAGTGCCTGCACACCCCTAGAAAGGAGCCGGTGAGTGCGTTCAGAGGGGGGAATGGCGAGGCCGGTGTGGCGCCCAGGACTGGGGACCCAGGCATAGGGAGAGTCCGCGGTGATGTGTGCAGCCCCACGGGTGTGCAAATGTCCCCCAGGGGCTCCCAGGCCTTTGTCCAGGCTGGTGGGGAGCCCCCTTTCCACTGAACCCAGGCTGCACAGACACCCTGATCAGACCGGCCTGGGTTCGCAGCGGGCCCATTTGGGACAAAAGAGTGATTTCACACAGAGCCCTGCTGCGGGTCCGTGTGCTGGCGGGGCTGCGGCTGGATGCCCAGGGGCCACGGCTGTCTGATGGAAGACTTCCATCTGCCCTGCGGTGCCGATTTGGGGGGACAGAGCCCGATGATGCTCTGCCAGGGAGGAGGGTCCTGGTCTTCCTCTGGGCTCCCCTAAGCCCCAGCTTTATTACAATCAAATTAGCTTTTGTTTGCCAGCAGCACCCACCCCACCCACCCCTACCGCCCGTCCACCTTGCTGTAGAGATGTGGGAAGGGTCAGTGGGCGATGGACATTGCAGAGTGGGCGCTGGTGCCACTGTGGGACGTTAGCTCCTGGCCTGAGCTCAGCCTCCCTTATAAATCCACTATAGTTTCATAGACTTAGACACCTGTTTCCTACGAACCTTAACCAAATATTGAAAACTCCGTTTTCAGTTGGGTTGGGCTTTTACATTTTCTTTTTCTATGTGCTGTGTTTTTTAAACATCTTATTTACATATGTCTTTCTGAGAGGTTGGAATGGTAGTGGGGGAGGTGAGGCCCCCACCCGCCTGTGAATGTGCAAAGGCAGACACTGGCCATGGCTGTGAAGCCCACAGAGAGGGTCAGGGCTTGCGGAGCCGAGGCCCAGAGAGGAGGCCAGCTGGTGCCTGAACTGAGACTGAAAGCCAGCCCCTGACCCCTGGCCCTGCCCTCGTCCCGCAGCCTGGCCCTGGGACCCGTCCTTGCTCTGGAGACTAGAGCTGAGGCCTCAGCTGGACGCAGAGAACCCACGTCTGTGTATAAATGAGGAGTACCAGCAACTCCCCAGAGACCCGAGACAGCAGAGAGGGGGGCAGGTGGCTGGGCAAGCTAGAGCGCCCACCCAGTGCAGCTGCCGCTGGGGCAACAGGTGTGCTCAAGGGCAACCCCTTGAGCAGGGGTCGGGGGAGCCTCTGGATGGAAATGCGCCCATTTTGCAGCTGACAAGGGCTGGGGCTTTGGTGGCTACTAATGGGCGGCAAGCCCTGCCCGTGGAAGTAACCACACCTGCCAGTGCTCAGAAACAGACATAAGGGTTAACACACAGCGCCCCCCCGCCCCGAGTGGGCACCTCCGCCTTCCCTCAGGAACGTGCTTGCACCTTTATCAGCAAACACAGCACCACAGCCTTGACCGTGAGTCAGAGAGCGCTCCTGCCTTTGTTAGTTGGGCATTTAGTGAGAAACTTTAACTCGCTTTCCAGTTTATTCGCTCAGGCGGGTGACGCTCACAATCGCCTTTGTTGCAAGGCTCCGAGGGCAGCCGACCCCAGAGGTGGTCAAGCCCAGCGTCATGTGGGAGGAACCCCGGGCCAGACTTCCCTTTAATTGGGCCAGAATGTGAAGCCCGTTCTTTAACAGATAAAGATGGCACACCGTGGGAAGTCCGTGGTCTGCATCTGGGGCTATCCGCTTTATAAAACCCAATGCACTGTCTTTCCAACCTCCTCGCCATAATGGCTTTTCTCCGCTGGGACCAGGCACGAGGGCTAACAGTCTCAGAGATTAAAACTGTGATTAAATCCGAGCCGTGGGACAGGCAAAATTGAAAGCGTTTCATTCGGGAGCCTCGTGACTAGGAGTGATCTGCTCTGAGACAGAACGAGGAGCCTGGTGGGGTCCGCCCGCCCCAGCACCCGTGCCCTGGGAGGTCCCCCCACCACCCCGCCCCCGCAGCCAGGGCAGGGACAGGGCAGCCTTCTGTCCTCGTGTTTCCCCGTGACTGCTGTGGGTGGAGGGCTTCCGGGTGCAGATCGGGGTCTCGGCGAGCCAGCCCCGTGTGTGGTGAGCGGGGAGGAGATCATTGGCGGAAGGGCCATCTTCTCCGTGAGCCCGGGGGGGTCCCACGGTGTGGCTGCGCCTGGCCGAGGGGCAGCCCACATTAGCCAGGGCTCAGAACGACAGGGACCTTCGAGATGTGCGTTTTAAACGCTGAACTCAAACATACTCTGCATTCAATTTAAGATCGCTTTCTACACATAGGTTTCGATAAGCACTAAGAGCCTGTCCACGTCACTGATTCACTCCGTGGGAAGATTCGGTCACAGTAAAGACCCGTGTCATGAGCCATTGGTTCTCAACTCCTGGCCGTCGGGAACACACTCTCCCCACCCCCCACCGCCGCCTCTGGCAGCATAGCATTGCCTCCTATGGGCTCATTTGAGGGACTTCCCCTTCCTTCCCTCCCCTCCCTGTACCCCTCCCCCCCCTCCCGCCCCGCCGCCACAGGCTCCCCTGGAAGTTGGGTCTGAGCTGAACATAAGCATCAGAGTAAAATTTTTCAGGTGACGTCGGACTGCGTGTGAAACACCCGTTATTGGTTGAGCCGTGTCGGGTGTATGTTCTTCCAAGTCTGTTGTCACATCAGTTCTGGCGTATGAGGCACAGCGCAGCCAACAGACGTCATCCCCCTTAATAGCTTGGGGTCATGACTGGCACGTCCTAGTAGGGGCTAAGTCACAGTTCCCGTAGAAGCAGGTGGGGCCGCCTGCCACCCTCTGCCTGCTGGTCTCCTCTGTCCGCTTCTCAGCTGCTCCTGAGCCCCCGCCCCCCGCAGGCTCCGCCCTCGCCAGAGGTGCCCAGACCGGCCGGGTCCAGCATGCATCGGGTCCCCGAGGCCTTGGTGATCTTTGCCGTCCAAGCTGGGGGAACAAGTAGCCATCCTTACGAGCGAGAGGCTTCGGGGAGAAGGATCAGGTGGGGAAGGGGGCCTGGGGGAGACACGTCCTCAGCCCCTGGGACGGCTCTGACTTGGGAGCGGCCTTCCCATCCATCCGCTTACCAGCTCGAAGACTGTGCGAGAGAAAAGTAGGCTAGTTTCCTTTTGTTGTGCTTTGCCCCCTCACCGAACCCCATCTCACAGGAAGCTGGACGTGGGTCCCTGCAGGGAGGAAACCGAGCGCTAACGAGTCAGCTGACAGTCACAGCTCTCTCATCTGCTCTGAAAACAGAGCTTCCGCGAATGTGCTTCTTATGATACAATTTTTTTCAAAAATGGTAGGAAAAAAACAACTGAATAAACCTTAGTCATCTATCAGAAAAGAACCTTTTCCTCCAGGTTTTTAAAAACCAGAAACTGTGTGTTCTAGGGAAACAGCGGTGAATTTTGTTTTAACATTTTCTTGGCCAAAATCTAAATTCAATCATAAATGAAAATCGTCTGGATGACTCCGGCACATCAGGGCACCTTCTGGACGCATCACTCACAGCCAGCATTGTGCTTGAGGGTGGAAATACTGAGGGTTTGGTGCAAAAAAAGTTAAGAAATTGGGGCACCTGGGTGGCTCAGTCGGTTAAAGCACCCGATTGTGGCTCAGGTCATAATCTCATAGGAGCCTGCTTCAGATCCTGTGTCCCCCTCTCCATTCCCCTCTCCGCTCCCACTCTGTCCCTCCAAAATGAATAAATGTTAAAAAACATTTTTAAATTAAGAAATTCCTAGGGCGCCTGGGTGGTTCAGTCGGTTAAGCATCCGACTTCGGCTCAGGTCATGATCTTGCAGTTCGTGGGTTCGAGCCCCGTGTCGGGCTCTGTGCTGACAGCTCGGAGCGTGGAGCCTGCTTCGATTCTGTGTCTCCTTCTCTCTCTGGCCCTCCCCCACTTGTGCTCTGTCTCTCTCTGTCTCTCAAAAATAAATAAATGCTAAAAAAATTTTTTAAAGAACTTATTTTTCACCAATCTAAGCCACAAGTCAGGGAATACTTTAGTTGAGCACCACGGGACCTCTGAGGAAACTTTCACCATCTGTGGTGTCTGGGTGATGGTCGCTTGTCATGATGAATCCCCTTGTGAAACAAATCAGAGTCCATTTCTAGCCCAGAGCAAGTGTTGGTAACCTCTCCATGATGGACATTTGCGGTTGGCCAGCAGCGCTGAAAGGGAGATGCTTCCCCGAAATTCAGAAGCCAAAGCGAGCCTTCGGGTTGGCTTGAAGACTTCCCAGGGAGAGCAGACAGGTGGGATGTTCCCACGAGACAGGTTTCAGTCCTCAGTGAAGACCTGTCATTGTCACGGAGCGGTTCTCCAACTCTGTTACCCACAGCACACCTGGCACCCAGACTGTGTCTCCCCTGAGCCATGGTGCCCAGAGCAGAGCTCATGTGGGTGCCGCAGCCGCGTGCTGAGGGGCTCCCGTGGGCCACCCACCTCCAGGGGACCGGAGCACTGGGAGCCCAGCACAGTACCTGCTGTGTGCCGGGGAAAAGATAAAGTCTGCGTCCCTCAAAGAGCTTGACAGTGACAGATGTGACAGCAGCAGTGACTCTAGAAAGTGCAAAGAAATGTTCAGAGGATGGGCATGAAGAGGTGCAGGGGGGAACAGCATAGTCTGCTCCGGGTAGCACCCTCCCCCAACCCAGAGTGCTGGAATTCCCAGGGGAGTCCTCTCTGTCTGCCGCAGGGCCTCAGTTTTGTACCCAATATAATGGCAGCACCAGCACCTGTCAGGCCTGTGTCATTTCTCTGTGAGAAGAGCCAGCAGGAGGGTCCATCCTCATTCTCTGTTCAGCCAATGCCTTTGCTGTCACAGTCCTGCTTCACTAGAGCTTTGCTTCTCAGCGGGGTCCCAGGACCCACAACATGACGGCCTGGGCGTTCTTGTTAAAATGCAGATACTGGGGGTGCCTGGGTGACTCAGTCGGTTAAGCGTCCGATTTTGGCTCAGGTCGTGATCTCATGGTTCGTGGGTTCGAGCCCCGCATCAGGCTGTGTGCTGACAGCTCAGAGCCTGGAACCTGCTTCGGATTCTGTGTCTCCCTCTCTCTCTGCCCCTCCCCTGCTCACGCTGTCTCTCTGTCTCTCAAAAATAAATAAAAAACATTAAAAATTTTTAAAAAGACACGGATTCTCTGAAGCAGGAGGTGGGGCAGGGCCTGAGACCCCACCTTGCCAGCCGCCCAGTCCACGAAGCCCACTCCGAACAGCATGCAAGTTTCTAGGGTTCTGCTTCTCTTGGTTTCTGATATTTGGCTATTCCTTCCTCCGTCCTTTAAACATCAACTGGGATCCGGTTCGGTGTCCTCAATAAGGCATCAGCTCCTCTGCAGCTTGCCTTCCTGGTCAGCGGGTTCCCTGGAGACAGGGCGGTACACGGCGCTACTCTGTAAAGCAGTTGAATCGAATCGGGATCTCAGAGGTGAGGCGCGGCCGTGGGGATTGCCAAGGCAGCGGTGAGGCCAGGCTCCGGAGCCCCCACAGCAGACTTCCCCTTGGGGGAATGAGGCTCCCGCTGGCCACGCTGCCCAAGGCTTTGGCTCCCCCTCCTGTCCCAGGACGTCAGCGGCACCATGGGAAGCATGTGAACGTTGACCTCGAGTCACGCTGATGGGACCTCTCAGCAGGCCAGGGCGGGCACAGACAACTCCGCAGCCTGACCACGAATCTGAGATGCAGTTGCCTCTTCTCCGAGGTGTTACTCCATCAGGAGATGGAAGGCGAGAGACCAAGCGGATGGAGAGTTCCTCCAGCGTTTCCCCCGCATTTCTGGGGTTCCCATTGCGAAGCATGGCCCTAGCGTGCCCCCCAAAACGGACATCGCCAGTGTGACTGCACAATGGAAAGACAGAGGGCCCCGTGGCCACGTGTGTGAGTTCCACGTGTGCAGGAATTTTACATGTAAACCTTACACCTGTAAGCTGTACAAGTGTCCACTCGGGTATTCGCCTGTTTTAGAAAACGCTTCCGCCCAGACCCAGGCAAACTGCCTGGGAAATGGGTGCGTGCTCGTTTGGCCTCTTTCTGTGTGAGTTAGCGGGTATCCACGGGCTCCCCGGGTGACCACTTGTGATCCTGTCTTATCCCAGGTGTGATCCTGACGAGCAGAAATGGGGAAAAAACTGGATCTTTCCAAGCTCACGGACGAAGAGGCCAAGCACGTCTGGGAAGTGGTTCAACGGGACTTCGATCTGAGAAGGAAAGAAGAGGAAAGACTGGAGTAAGTGTACGAGGCCGAGCCGGTCCCCCCAGCGTCCCCCCGAGGGGCCTCCCCGGGGCACTGGGGCTGGGCGGACAGCAGGAAGCCCTGGGGGCTGGACGATGCATGGGAAGCCGGACCCTGGAAAATGTCCTGCTGTCTGGGCTCAGTCTCATAATTAAAATGAGGGGATCGGACTTCCCAGCCTGCATCCAGGTGAGCCCTGAATACTTTTATTCCATCCTGATGCAGCTTCCGGTCACGTCCCCTGAGCCAGGTGATGCTTCAGCTGAGGCACAGCGAGCTAAAGCTGATAAAATACGGAAACACCCGGAATGTCAGGCTGGAGGGGTTTTAGCATCAAGGCTGACCTTGTCTTTCTTTCCAGTGTGTCAGGGGGGAGCGAGGGGGACACCCATCCCCCAACGGGTGGCCTTGGACTGAGCTGACACCCTCCGCCATTATTTACTCCTCCCCCTCCTCTAAGGCTTGGAGGTGTTCGCTTATGATCCTTTCTTGCTGTCCATGTGGGCTGGAAGACCTTTCGAGGAGACATTAGAGCAAATACTCCTGGGGGGGAACAGCCAAGGGAGTGTCTGAAAGAGCAGCGCAGGGGGAGGCAGGGGAGCAGCAAGACCCGGCTTCTGCCCTGCAAGCTGTGGGCCCCTGGGACATGGCCAGATGTCCTTTGAGGGCAGAGCCAGCACATCTGCCCACGACTGCAAGTGGGGGTGACAAGGGAGACTCTGGGGTCGTGGCCTGAGTAACCGGGAAGGTGGGGTGAGGTGGAGCAGGCCTGGGGGAACCAGGAAAAGGTTCAGACGGTGCAGTTAGATTCCCTGTCAGTTACCCGGCGGACAAGGGGGCTCCACATGCGCTGGCCGGGAGCTCAGAAGGGATGGTGGCATTTTCACCGATAGATGATTTCTGTATCAGTTTCCTGGGGCTGCTACAATCGCCGTAAATCTAGTGGCTTAAAATGCACAAATCTCCCAGTTCTGGAGGTCAGAAGTCTTCCAGTCAAGGTGTCGGCAGGTTTGCATTCCTTCTAGAAGCTCCAGGGGAGAATCTGCGTCCTTGCCTTTTCTGGCTTCCCGAGGCCCCTGCACGCCCCTGGCCTTTCCTCATCTTCAGGGCCATCAGCCTGACATCGTCTATGCCCCCTCCCCAACTCCACTTTCCTCCCCTTCTCCCTCTGTCCCTTATAAAGACCCGTGATGACATTGGGACCACCCAGATAATCTAGAGTAACCCCCCGCCTCAAGATCCTTAACTTCACCACATCATCAAAGCCCCTTTCGCCATGTGAGGTGACATGTTTACAGGTCCTGGGAACCAGGAACGGGGACATTTTTCATGTGGGAGGAGCGTTATTCAACTGACTCTAGTATTTAGTCACCAGACACCAGGAGGAGATCCCGCAGGAGGGACTCCAGAGAGGGGAAGGCAGGGCCTGGAGACGACAGAGACAGACCAGGCCTGGGAGGGACTCAGGTCCCAACACTGAACAAAGTCCACAAGAAATAAGTGTGGTTCCGCTCGGCACCTCCAGTGTCCATGGAGAGGGTTCAGTGTCCGTGGGGAGGGTCCAGGTCCATGGGGAGGGTCCACTGTCCGTGGGGGGATCCAGTGTCTGTGGGGAGGGTCCAGTGTCCGTGGGAGGGTCCAGTGTCCGTGGGGGGAATCCAGTGTCCGTGGGAGAGTCCAGTATCCATGGGGAGGGGTCCAGTGTCTATGAGAGGGTCCAGTGTCCGTGGGGGGGATCCAGTGTCCATGGGAAGGGTCCAGTGTCCATGGGGGGAGGGTCCAGTGTCCATGCAGAGGATCCAGTATCCGTGGGGAGGGTCCAGTGTCTATGGGGGGAGGGTCCAGTGTCCGTGGGGAGGGGTCCAGTGTCCGTGGGAGGGTCCAGTGTCCGTGGGGAGGGTCCAGTGTCCGTGGGGAGGGGTCCATTGTCCATGGGGAGGGTCTGGTTCAGTGCTGCCAAGGCCTCCAGCTGCTTCTCTACAGCCCCTTGCCCTCCATTCTGCCCTGGGCTCCTGGGTCACCCCCTGGGCTTTTGTCACAAAGACACTTCCACCCTGTTGGCCTCCGGGGATTGCCAGCCCCTCATGTACCCACAGGAGACCTAACACAGGGGCCCACGGCCAGCCTTGACCTCATCCAACTTCCGAGTCCCAAGCAGGGCTCAGAGCTGTGCCTCCCACCACCACCACCCACCTCGCCCCGGCCACCTGGCTCTGCCAAGGGCCACGATGCCTATGCCAGCCAAACCAGGCCAGCCTTTCCTCTTGACAGCACCCTCTTCCCCAGGGAGGGACCAAAGCCTGCCTCCAGGCAGCCCAACTGTTGGCGACTTTTGTTTTAAATGTATATAGAAACTCAGATAAATGGGAAGGGAGGGGAGCCTGGCTCCCCAGGGAGCAGAGGGAGGACCTGCTGGGCCAGGTCCCAAGGGGAGGCACCCCCTTTCCCAGAGACCCAGGAGCTGGGCAGCTCCTCCTTCATCTAGACAGCTGAAGTGGGTTTTGCCGAAATTCCTGTGTTTCTTGCACGAAGGTGAGTCCCTTCTGACGTCCGTCATTCCTTGTCTTCATATTCCTTTGGTCATTCCACACTGCAGAGAGGAGACAAGCCCAGGGAAGGCTCCCACAAGGATGCCGACCGCGTCACCCCCTCTCCTGCACACACCCCGTGGCTCAACCCAGGTCCCCGGGCCAGTCGTGGTCAGGGTGGCCTCCCCTCTCCTGTTAGGAAGCGCCGAAGCCGTCTGCTCAGAAAGGGCCAGCATGGGAAGTGGGAGGCAGGGGATGGGCCCGTTCTGCCGTCTGCTTGGTCTGCCTTGTGGTTGGGGACAGGCTCCGTAAACATCCCCCATCGGACATCAGACAGGGAGAGGTTGTACGGGGAATGTTAACGCAGAGGCGTGTTGTATTGGCCTCCGGAAACGCAAGCATGCAATGGTGCGGAAAGTCTGTGGTAAAGTGACGTTAGGTCAAGAGCAGTGAAGCCCAAATGGCATTATTGTCACCGGATCTAGCAGATGATACGTTTGGGAAGTAAAGAGTCATTTTGGCGGGTGGGGGAAGGGAAGGGTTTTTACTGTTCTTACCATTTTTGATGGTTTTGTCTCTTGTCTGTTTACAGTGTTACTGTATTACTGTTAACAATGTTCACAACATTGTTAAATATGCCACAAAAAGTAACGCCACTTCTGTCTGTGAGGAGCCTTTTTCCTCCAGTGTCCCCTGAGCCCGGGGAGCTCAGGACCCGGCGTGAGGTCTCAAGGCACGAGAGTGGGTGTGATGAGCACGTGAGGTCAGAACACATGGGTTCACGTTCTGCCCAGACAGTTCTGCCTAGAAAAGGCAAGGCTAAAACCGCACAGCATGCGCACTCTGCGTTCTTGACGCCAGAGTCGGTTCCACAGAGCAGTTAGCTCGAATGCCTCGCTCCCGGTCTCTGGCCTGTGAATCAGGTCCACCAGGTGGGTGGCCCTGAATCACCCAGCAGCTCGGGAATTGCTCAGATGGGTTTCTCATGGCTCTGCATCCTCCCAAAGAGAGGCCGACTGGGCAGACAGCTAGGCTGGAGGACCCCACCGCAGTCGCTGACGGAACAGAGCTCATGGGGGGAAAATGATGAAACCAAGAAGCAAGCGTGCTCACGAAATGGAGAGAACGGTCCTACCCTAAATGAGCATCAGGTGAGCACAGTGTGTGCGCCTGATTCCCCAGGGGGCAGATCTGCCGAGGGGCAACCTGCTAAACGACCAGTTCACAGAATAGACCAGTTGGAAAACAAACAAGAATATTTCTTTCACTGGGTACAAGTTAACAGAAATGTGCGCTAGGCGGATTTTTCCCCAGATGTGAAAGTACCAATCTGTTGTAAAGGATTTGGGGGGCAAGGCCTGGCTAAAGACCCCTGATATTTGGGAGGACGAAGGCCCCGTGTCTGTGAGACTGGTTTCGATAACGCCCACAGGATTGGTGGTAGAGTGTCCCCCAAATACGGAAGCCCCTGATCCCTTGGCCGGGCCTGCCCCTCCCCAGGCTGTGCTTCCCCGTGGGGAAGACAGAGGCCGTCCCAGCTGTGAGAGGCAAGGGCTGGAGGGTCTTGGCCGCCGTCTCAGCAGGAGCCTCCTGATGTGGCTTTCCAAACAGACAACACAGATGGCTTTCCTCTGAATCGACTAGAAGGAAGGGAGAGGTCTTTGATTTAGCCCCGGGCACACAGAACTCTCTCCCTGAAGTTGGCGTGTGGGACCAGAGACTTGGGAGTGGCGTGTTTACTGTACAGGGTGTCATGTTATTCTTGGCTTCCCTTCAGGACGTGGCACTGCACTCCGAAGAATGGGAGATTCAAAGATATACAAAGTTAGGATGTTCACACCATTGGCATCAGAAAGGTGCTTTAGGATAGATTTCACACCACCTGTGTCCTACCATGGAGTCCTGAGCCTTGGGCTGTTATGAGGACGTGTGGATGAACTTCGAGCCTTCAAATATGGCGGACGCTTGGGTGAGAGAATGGCCCTCCTTATGCTACGCCTGCTACTTGGGGCAGGGCTTGGGCCGTGAGCCTTCACGCGTGTCAGGGAGACAAAACTTAGAATTATCCCAGTGCCACGGAGGAGCGTTTGGTAGCATGCTCTTTCCGATATTTTTTTAATTAACAAAATAGAAATAAAAATCCATTCTTAACGTGATAAAAATATCCCTCAAACAATAGGTTTAACAGGTTTTAATTTTTAAAAAGTTAGAAGAAACAAGTTAACAGAAACGGCGAGGATTCGTATCCTCTGTATATGAGGAGCTTCTTAATATCAGAAAGATAAGTAAGTATTCCAGATTAGAAAACCATGGAAATCCCACTGAAATAGGAAAAGGGCATGAACAGGAAATTCACCAGCTAAAAAATGCGCGTAACCAATAAACACGAAGAAATAACTGAAAGAATGACAACAGAAATACAAACTAAACAAAATATGTCGTTTTCACATATTTCCAAAGATGACTAAGACTCCCAGTATTCAGCCTGGTTTAAGGGTTCAGGCAAATTCACAGCCAAAGAAAGAGGGGCATAAACTTGACATTTGCAGAGGCCAATCTGTCTGGCATCAGGTAGCAAAAGCCTCCTGAACCTGTGACAAGTCGTCCTACAGAAAGAATCAGGAGAGGCTGTTCCTCACAGCAAGAACTAGGAAGACCTGAAAGTCCAAAATTACAGGCTTTGGCTGAATAACAAAAGTTGACCATGAATTCAACCACGGGTTACCTGGCGCCCATTAAAAATAAAGTCACAGCAGTGAATCTTCATGACCAGTTCACAAGACACTAAGTGGAAAAAGCATGTTGCGAAAATGTATGGTTGTATGCCATTTCACTTTTTTTTAATCGTAATGTTTATTTGAGAAAGAGAGAGAGAGAATGAGTGCGGAGGGGCAGAGAGAGAGGAAGACACAGAATCCGAAGCAGCTCCAGGCTTTGAGCTGTCAGCACAGAGCCCGACGCGGGGCTCAAACCCACAAACTGTGAGAGCATGACCTGAGCCAAAATCACAAGTTGGACGCTCAACCGACTGAGCCGCCGAAGCGCCCTGACATTTATTTCACTTTTTTAAAAATGCGTAGAAAAGTCTAGCAGTAACAGAGGCTCAGTACCCACTGAGCTCTTTCTTGCCGTCATTCACCACCCTCATGTTGTGGAGTCCAGCCCCTTCTGTTTCCTTTGCTGATCTTCCTGGGCCCCCCAGTATTCACTTGCAGAGGGTCCGGGGCCCACCGCTTCTCACCTCTGTGTGCCCTCGCTTCCTGGGTGATCTTCCCCGCACCGTGGTTCTCATGCCCTCTAGACCCCCGCCGCCCAGCGGCACGAGGCGCTGACCTCCACCTGTGCTCCAGCCTGGCGGCCAGCAGCCACCTGCACCTGTTACGCACTTGAAATGATCTCATGCAACTGGGGAACCAACTTTGTCTTTTTTTTTTTTCATTGTAACTAACTTAAATCGCCACGTGTGCCTAGTGGCTGCCATATTGGACACTGCAGGTCTAGACAACAACAAATTTACGCCCTCAGCTGAGAACTTTCCTCTGAACCCGTGACACATGGGGACAGATGCCTGCTGAGCACCTTGGCCGGGGGTCTAACCAGCGTCTCTCACCCAGCATGCCTAAGGCAGGTCTTGATTGATTCACCCCAGGCCCCCACTTCCCCGTCTCGGAAACAGCCTGGTGGCTGAGGTTTAGTGCCCAGGAGTCACGGCTGTCTCTGCTCCTTCCCTCTCATCCCACATTCCACGCCTACATTCCACGCCTCGGCAAGCCCTGCTGGCTCGGCCCTCAGAATAAATCCCAGTTGTGGCTCACCAGCCACGCAGCCAGCCCAGTTCATGCCCCGCCATCTCTCTGCTGGACGTCTCCCCTCCCTGTGGCCCCCAGGAGTCTCCTTTCCTCCCCGTCTCCCTATTGCTGCCTCCTTCACATCACTCGCATCCCTTCTAGATGTCACCTCCTCAGAGAAGCCTCCCTGATTGCTCTTTCTAAATTAGCCACCACCCTCCCAACACCACTTCTTTCTGCTCAGCCCCCTGGATCTCCTTCCACAGCACTTAGGGCTGGTCTGCTATCATAGGAGTCATGTACTTGTTGAGTAGAGTCGGCCTCCCCACCCATGTCTAAGCCCAGGGAGGGCTCTATTTTGTCACTAGCGCCCAGCCCAGTACCTGACCACGGAAAGACTCAACAGCTGTCTTTGCGCACAGAGCACAGATCGTTAGGAATGTGCACCTGGGGCTTTGCCTGTGTTGTATCAGTTACTCCCCGGACAAGCCTACCATGTGGCTCTTACTATTACCCCTGTTTCCGGGAGAGGACACTGGGAATTCGCCAGGTTTCCGGGCTGTGAAGGGTGTCCAGAAATCGCTAGCCGTGGGAATATCGCGGGGAGGGGACGTCTGGCGTGTTGGTCTGCACTGTTGCTCCTCTCTAAGTGTTCACCATTCGTTCTCCTTCCCCGGGTATTTAGAATGTTACCTACGGGAAAGATACACGTTATTTTTTCACATCACGTTAAGTACAGAGTAGCACCTACGTAAACCTCCAGATAGTGCCCCCGCTTTCACTCGCTTCATCTCGGGGGGAAAAGCCAGTCCTGTGGACACCCGCGTCCTGGAGCCCACGGGCATGCGCAGGGGAGAGGCAGCAGAGCCTGCACGGGGCGTTCTGGAGCCCGCACTCACTGCCCGTGAGCGTGCTGTCTGCTGCGCGCCCAGGAGGCCCTTCCCGCAGCTGCGCCCGACCTCCACCGAGGTGGCCTCTCGACTGTGTCCTCGGCGGGAAGGATTGGGTAATCCGAAATCCCCAGCGGGGGCGGGGGTGGAGGGGACAAGAGTGCTCAGCGCAGCGGTGACTCATGCGCCTGGGCGAGGACCCAGCTTACCTAAATAGAACACCCTGTTTCAAAGGGCACAGCCCGGAAATCAAATATTAGGCCTGCGAACCCTCCCCAGGAAGGCAAACAGGTGGGGCTGTGGCTGCTACCTCTGCAAACAGACCCGGGCTCCGGAGATTCTCTCTGAACGTTCTCCCTGCGTGAGACATGAGCATCCGTGGCTCGCTTGGGAAATACTCCTGCCGAGGAATGTGAAGCGTGCCCCCAGCCGGGCCCCGTGGCCCCTCAGACAGACGGCTCCGAGGGCCGAGGACCCGGGCCGAAGCAGGAGGCCGCGCGGCCAGCGCAGGGCCTGGGGCTCAGGACCACTGACCCCTGACCAAGAAGGACCACTGCCAAGACTCCCGTGACGCTTGGGGCCCGCGTCACGCAGCCGAAGGATCTCCTCCTGGTCCTGTCTGTCGTCCTGGGGTCGCTCTCTTCCAAGGACTTCGCAGAACGTTAGCGAGTTTCTGTTCCCGCTTCCTCATTGTTCCTGATGTTTAGTCACGTCTTCAGGGCTTTACATCCACGTACCTGCTCTGCAGCTCTGGTCACGCGCCGCCGTCTCTGTCTTCGGTTGTTGGGCCAGTCACGCCTGGTCTGGGCACCAGACTTTCCAACATTTCGCCTCTTGAGTCGGCGACTTCGTTGGTGCCTTCAGGCCCCCACACCCCATTCTTAGGGTCACCCCTGGGACCCGTCTCTCCGTGGGGAGCACATCCGCAGGTTACGTTCTCGGGAGAGGCGTGGGCTGTGGAGTTTACATTCTGGAATCTCGCAGCCGGGAGGAAGACCTCTGCCCACACGCTTTCCCTTCGGCACTCTGGCAGAATGACGCACTCCACCAAAGACGCCCACGTCCTGATCCCCCGAATCTGCGGTTGTGTCTGGCTGTGCGCCGGAGGAAGAGTAGGTTGTAGGTGCCATTAGGGCCTCTAATCAGCTGGCCTGGACTTGGGGAGACGGTCCTGGATGACCCGGTTGGCCCCGGATGGCTCACAAAGGGGCCAGCGGGTGGAAGGAAGGGGAGGCAGGACCGCACGAGAGCCAGAGTGCTTCTCCGTGGGAAGGAGCCCGCCTGCCACACAGGTCGGGGCCGCGGGCCCTCGATGTGCACGAGACCAGATTCTCCCCCAGAGCCTCCCGGAAGGATTTCAATCCTGCCAACACCTTGATTTGGCCCAGTGACACCCACGTCAGACTTCTGGCCTTCAGAGCCATCAAATAAAGAGTAGGTGTTATTTTAAGCCACGAAATGTGTGGGAATTTGCTACAGCAGCAACAGGAAGCTGGCCCGTTGCTTCTAGCTCTCTCCCCACCGCCTCTCTCTCTGGGCCTTGCAGAGAAGCCGTGTGCCAGCCGACACGGTCGCCCAGAGGGGGCCCCGTCCCTTGTGAGCGAGCAGTGCTGGCAGCCCGCCTGTGTGCAGCACTCCTGGTCTAAGACCCTGACCCTACTCTCCTCCTGGCTGGGAGATGTGTGTGTCTGCCAGCGATCACCCCTCCACAGCTTGCTCAGCACTCACACCCAACCAGGCCACACCGAGGGAAGCAGTACCCGTCTAAGATCGCCCAGGGGCCCCCGCCGCTTGAGCAGAAGACGGCTTCAGCCTGTCAGCCTCCAGTGTCCAAGACTCTGCTCACATACACGGACTCTTCGTGGCTTAGTCTTCTCCTTCAGAGGCCCCCCTCCCCACGCCCCCTGCCCGTGGCCAGGTCAGCGGTGGGTGTTGGGGAAGCAACTCCTGGCCCCCAGGGAGACAGCATTGCTGGGGTCCTGACTCTACACACTGCCCGCTGGCTCCTTGCTGGTCCCTGAGACGGAATGGAGGGTCAGGTCGGCGTCCAAGATCAGGACCATCACTCGAGTGTGAATTGTCCTGGCATCGGGCACGGCTGGACCCCACCGCTGAGATCCTGATGCCAGCCATTAACCTCACATGCTATGGCCTCTTCGGCCCAACCCCCAGGCTGCCAGTCCCCTGGTCCCTCAGCACCTCATGCTGTCCTGCAGGGACACAGGCTAAGGACCACCCGGCCCAAGAGGCAGAGAGCAGAGCACTGGTCCGAGCCCATCCCTCTTTCAATAGCTGCTAAGGGACGTTGGTGCTGGGGCCACAGCGTCCTCCTCCCTAGCGGACCTGGAGGGTGCGTCACCAGCCCCTGGGCTCTGGGCTGTCCCCAGTACTCACAAGGTTCCACCTGTTCCCCTCTGGACTCCCTGCTGTGAGGGGGGGAGCAAGGACAGGTGGTTCTGACCTCTTCACGTTGCCTCCAGCCCTTCTCCCTTCCATGCCCGGTCATTGCCAAGCAGGGACTTCCCTTCCTTGTCCTGTCTTTAAAGAGCTTTCCTTGCACCAGATCCCCCCCCCATCCCCAGACACCCCCCCTTGTCCTCAGAGGACCCTAAGCCTCTCTTGTGGACAGTAGGCATCTCTCCTTCACTAGGATTCATGTCCACCAGTCAGGGGTCTTGACGTTGGTGCCTCAGGGTGGGCTGGAGGTTGGCTGGCAGAGCACAGAGCTGTGGGCATCTGGCCCCAGGGACACCCCTCTGCTACGCTCCTCGCCATCCATCCCTATTTCCACCTCTGCCCTCCTTCTCCTCGTTCCCGCCCCTTTAGCCCTTTTCTCTGCATCTGGGGTGGCAAACTTGCTTCAGAGCCAGCCGTTCTCAAGCATTTTGGCCTCAGGGTCCCTTTACATTCTTAAATTATTGAGAAACATGAAATTATGTTCATGTGGGTTATACATGTCAATATTTACCCTATCAGAAATTAAAACCAGGCATTTAAAAAATACTCATTCATTTGCTTAAATAACAACAGAAGAGCCCTTACGTGTTAACATAAATAACATTTTTTATGAAAAATAACTTTCCCCCAAACAAATGAGAAGTCTGGCACGTTCCATGTGTTTGGAAATCCCCTTCAGTGTCTGGCGTAAAAGGAGATGGGCAAATTCTCGTATCCACTTCTGTTTTCAGTGTATTGGAGTATGTTGTCTTGGCTGAGGAATTTGAAGGAAATCTAGCCTCCTCCAAATGTATAGTTGGAAAAAGAGGGGTGTTTTGACAGCCAGGTGATTAAGAACATTGTGTTTTGATACCACATGGAAACTCAACAACTGATCTTTTTTTTTTAATTTTTTAATTTTTTTTTTTTTTTTTTTGAGAGAGAGCAAGAGCAGCAGAGAGTGGCAGAGGGGCAGAGAGAGAGGGAGACACAGAATCTGAAGCAGGCTCCACGCTCTGGGCCAACAGCACAGAGCCCGACGCAGGGCTTGAACTCATGAACTGTGAGATCATGACCTGAGCCGAGGTCGGACACTTAACCGACTGAGCCCCCCAGGTGCCCCACAACTGATAATTTCTTAAAGTAGGTTGCACGGTGGAATCTGAAACCATATGAGTGGACTTTTCTTTCCCCGTTACGGTAAAATCCATTGATCTGTCTTGCACTCAAAGCAAATCTTTTATCCATGTGTAGTTTTGTCTCACCATATGCAGCTTCTAAATGGCGACACATTTCATTGTGTATCCAAAAAGTCACATTGATTCCCGTCACCACTGATGTCCTCAGCAATCTCTTAAAAAAACTTAAGTGTTGGACACCATTAAGCTCACGGCAGCAGACATAAATCTCCCAAGATCCCTCTTTGTGTTTGAAAGCTTGAATTTTGTCATGGCCACAAAAACTGTCACTTGTTTTCCTCGAGGTGATAGGCTCCCATTGTTCATTCCTCAGAAAATGTCTGGTGAACGCCCAAGTCAGTATAGTTTGTCTTTCAGTTGTTCTTTTAAGTAAAAATGATGTCCCATGAAAAAAAATTTCTGGCTCCTGTCGGAAGTCCAGCAAGTGCCCGCTTCCTCTTGTCTGGACCTTGGTGGCGCTTCAGGATGTAGCAGAAATACTTCTGTGTGTCCTTCTCATTTCTTCATGCAGAATAGTAAAAAGACACGTGCTCAAGGGCCGAGGTGTGATCAGATGAATACCTGTTACTGTAGCATCGAGGACAAGGCTTTAATCAGGACACACTTCATGAAAAACATGCTCTTCTTTACTTCTGTGACAAAGACTGGAATTTGTACAGTTTGTCCCTCTGCCTTGACTCGTGCTGAGGTCCTAGGTGTTTGGCCGTCACTGCTTCTATGCTGCTGGTGCAGGCGTCAAGGGGCCAACAAGAGGAATAACATTTCAGCATCATTGCCGAAATAATGTTGACCTTGTGGGCCCTCTTAAAGGGTCTCGAGAACCCCCAGAGGGTCCTGGACCCCACCTTGAGATCCACTGTTCTAAATCCTCGGCCTACGTATGTTCCGGTGGTAATTCTGCCCGTCTCCCTCCCCATTGCCAATTCTCATTCCTTCCCATCTTTATTTTGGCCATCTCTTCTCCACCTCAGTGAACATAGCCCGTGGTCTCTCCATCTCAGCCTGGTTCCTTGTTCATCCCCTCCTCTCTCTTAATCCCATTTAACGTGCCAAGCACACTTGTTTCAAGTCTTCTTCTGTTTCTGATAGTCAGTCACAGTCAGGGGTGTCTTTTCTTCCTGACGGTGACTTAGACTTGTGTCTGCCCATAGTGGTGTGACATCTGGTCGACCCGGTGTTTGCAGTAAGCATCCCGTGTGCTTTGCTCTGGCCCCGCTCACCTGTTCCCTGTGCAGCTCCGGGTCAGGGTGATTGCCTTGCAGCTGGTAGGCATCAGCTGGCATCACCGTGCTGGACCAGCATGGGCCCTCCTCTTCCCTCCTCCCCCACTGTCCAGCTATGCAGAAGAGAAGTTATGTTATGTTATGTTATGTTATGAAGCAGAGTATAATGATCCCATCCCCCATGGTTGGCACCTGAAGTGTTGTCAGTGTCCAGCCACCACCCCCGGGGCTCTTATTTCAGGGGACTTTGCGCCCTGGGATGCAGCGTGCCTAGCATGTCCCCGTCTTTCTTCCTGCCGTGCTGGGGGTTTCCAGCACTCTCAGTGGGAGAGAGAAGAAGGGGTGGCCTCTAGATTTTCTGCCTGTTGCAGATATAGTCCCAGTAGAAATGGAGGAGGGCCTCCCTTCCTGGCTCCAGGTGTCTGTACTAGTTGGTGTGAGGCAAAGCCTACCTTGTCAGTGCAGCTTTATCTAGACCGTGGTCAGTGGATGACAGCACTCGCCCTGGGTGCCAGCAGCACGCGGCCATTCTCTCCTGGTTTTCAGAGCTGAGACAAGAGTTCTGTTTGTGTGTCTGTCTTCCAGAGTGTTTGAATGGAGAGTGGAGAGAGGGAAATCGGTGAAGTGTGGTCAATGTCACTTAAAACGGAAAGTCGTGTCCCAGGGCCTCTCAGCACCACTGCCTCGTCCCGCGCCTCCGCCGTGCTCAGGGGTGACCCCACCGTAAACCATGGGCGCGGGGTTCTCACGAGACTGTAGCACCCAGGGTCTGTGAGATTTTTGTCACTAAGAATGGATCCATTTGACTGCGTCTAAAGATAAAAACACTGCATTTGGCAGACATTCTCTGAAATCCAGAAAGGAATGTGTACATTTTCCAGTCTGTCCAGTTTGGGCGCGCTCACTAGAAAGGTCCGGGAGAACTGTGGTTTTCCCAGGACGGTTCCCACGCTGGGCACTCTGCAAGTCAGGCCATGCAGACTTGCTCTGTGGGGTCAGCTCTCCCTGCTGGAAGACACCCAAAACTCTTGCGAGGGGTCCCTCCGGGCTTTGCCCCCCAGACCCTGTGTGACCTCCTAGGGAGAGTGCAGTGACCTGTCACTTTCTCAATAGGGTGACAGCCCAACCCCCACTTACCTGGTGGTGTCCTCCATGCAGGGCCATTAGCTCAGGCCAGCGTGCGGAGCAGGTGTGACCGGCCAGGCCCTCACGGAGAGGAGCGCCAGCCTCGCCCACCCGATGAGCTGGATCTGGGCCTTCCCTCTGTCTTCTGCTGCAGCTCCGACTAGCCGTGAACCACTCGGGTTTTTCTCTCTTCTCTAGCCTCCTCTTAGACTGTGCAACAGATTGGTTCTAAGTAACCATGTGGCCTGACCAGGTTCACTCCCAGAACTCCGCCTGGCCCTGCTGGGCTCCCCAGACCCACCAACCTCACCCCTCCGAGGAAGGTTGGACACCTGGTGCTAATGGCTGCAGGCCTACCCTCATCCGGTGAAGCAGGGTGCCCGAGCACAGTCTCCGAGCTCAGCGCCGTGCAGGCTCCGCAGGCTCCAGCTCAAAGCTGGAGTTCACGGCCTCCGTCCAGCCTCTTTCCGTTTCAAGTTGTGTGAGTTGTGCGGGCAGGTGACAGCTGTTCCAGCCCGTGATTCTGAGCCTTTATGGCTCACGGCTCTCTGGCATGGATGAAAGTCACGGATCTGCAGCCTGGAAAGTTGTGCCATTGTGATCAGTCGCAGATGTGTTTCCATGCCATTCCATTCCTGTAAAAATCAGGTGTTTCAAGTCCAACCTACTCAGGCTGCACACGTGTGACCCCAACCTATCGGGCTCCCCCCTGGGGAGACAGTGGGAGCGTGGAGTGACCACGGCAGAGAGTAAGGGCTGCCCGCGGGTGCCGTTACCCCACTTTGGGTCACTTTTCTCTGCATATGAGAAAGTTCCTGTGCACATGCGTGCAAGCCTGTTGCAAAAACAGTGTCTAATCTAGTTCTCATTTCTGATACTCCCCTTAGGGGGCTGAAGGGCAGGATTAAGAAGGAGAGTTCCCAGAGGGAGCTGCTGGCGGACACGGCCCACCTGAACGAGACCCACTGCGCCCACTGCCTGCAGCCCTACCGGCTCCTCGCAACCCCCAAAAGGCAATGCCTGGACTGTCACCTCTTCGCCTGCCAAGAATGTAGCCACTCCCACCCGGAGGAGGAAGGCTGGCTCTGTGCCCCCTGCCACATGGCCAGGTGAGCCGGGGGTTGGGGAAGGGCGGGCCCGGGGTCCAGGTGAGCCGGTGGGTTTCAGGGCCTGACACGTCCCCTCAGCGGGGCTGGCCGAAGAGGGGTGGGCAGTGCCGTGGGCCTGAGCTCCGTGTGTCTGCAGGGTTGTGAAGTTGGGCTCGCTGGAGTGGTACTACAGGCATCTGAAAGCCCGCTTCAAGCGGTTCGGGAGCGCCAAAGTGGTCCGGTCCCTGTGCGGGCGGCTACGGGACGCAGGTGAGGAGCGGGACAGGACGGAGGAGGGCAGCGGGACAGGACGGAGGGGAGCAGCGGGACAGAGGGGAGGAGCTGGACAGAGGGGAGCAGCAGGACAAGGGGAGCAGCGGGACGGAGGGGAGCAGCGGGACACGGGAACAGCAGGACAGAGGGGAGCAGCGGGACAGAGGGGAGCAGCGGGACAAGGGGAGCAGTGGGACGCAGGGGGGCAGCGGGACGCAGGGGAGCAGCAGGACAAGGGGAGCAGTGGGACAAGGGGAGCAGTGGGACCCAGGTGAGGAGCGGACCTCTCTCCAGGCCTCTTTTCATTCCCAGGCGTGATTTATTAATGTTTCAGGACCCGGCAGATCCTCTGGAATGTGTGTGTGCACCTGTCAGTCCGTTCTGGGTGTTTTATATGAAATTGGCTGTTCTTCGTGTGGTGCAGACATCTGCACCCCCTGGCCCGGCCCCCTGGGAAGTCCGCATGCTGTCGACACCCCCACTCTTTGAAATCATATTTTCCCAGTGCTTCCTAGCAGGCTGAGAACTCAGAGCCAAAGATTCTGAACCTCAGTGGCTCATCCAATCATCAGGCACTTGTGTTCCCGAGGCCCTTCCTCCCCGGGCATCTGATTTTGGGGCCTCGACTCTCTCTCTTTTATCATATACATTCCTTGTGAGTCTGACGTTTATCAAGACTTTAAAAAACTAATTCTAACTCAATCGTGTGTTTTAAAATTTTGAATCCAAGTATTTATTTCATAATGAGCTTGAAATCCATACTGTATTCTTACACCAACTCTGTGTTCACCTGTCTTGTCCACCTTTACGGTATTTGGAAAGGGAGGTCATCTCAGGGGAAGGATGAAGTTTGAAAGTTGAATTTGAGCAGAGATATTTGAGCAGCGTTCGCAGGGAGCACGTGCCTTGTCGCGGTCACTTGAATCCCAGGCTCTGGTCAAGCCTGGCCAGGCCTGAAGGTGGATGGGGCTGGGCATCTTGATTACCTCCATCGGGAGGACCGAGGCAAGGGCCCTAGGGCCGGGAGCCCCTGCACGTCAGGAGCAGATCCTGTGCTGTTTGGATTGGAGTGTCCTCACCAAGTCCCAGCCCCAGGCCTTCTGGGGAAAGGTCTAACTTGTATCTGTGTCCCAGAAAGCCCCACGTTGCCAGGCAGGACCTAAAGTTGGGCATAGCCACCCCCAGAGTGCGTGAGTGCTCGCTGGGCCTGATGCAGGTGTTTCTTGGCATCTGAGCATGCTCTTGAATTTAGGACAGGGACCCCCCAGAGGCACCCTCGCCAGTAATGGCTCGTAGCATCTGGAGCAGTGGAGCATGGGGGTGAGTGGGCTTCTTGGAGAGGGAGGAATATGATAAATCATCCAAATGAGAACACTTTGAAGAACAGAAGGAGGCTTTCCTCATAACTATGGCGAGAGGACAGATGTGGCCAAGAAGGTGCTGTTACCTGATCCTCAGCGGCTCTTCCTCATCTCCCCCTGCCCTCCCACTGCTTCTTCGAGGCGGTATCTGTCCCAGGCGGGAGCCCATCAGTAAAGCGCACGGCCCCGTGCCCACTTGGCCAGCCAGGAGCCGCCAGGGGCCTTCCTGCAGCAGAAGGGGTTTAGTCTGGTCCCTTCAGGGGGCTCAAGGGTGAGAACCGCAGGGAGCAGGGCCGCACTTCCTGCAAAGCATTTGAAAATCTCAGGCCCAGAGGTGGCCCTGCTCATAGAGGAAACCACAGGCCGCCACATTAGAACCCCTGAGGATCTGGCCTCACCCTGAGAGGTGCGGATTTCAGGGGCCCGATGGGCTCAGGGATCCGAGTTGGGTAGGAGGTTGTGAGTATTCCATTGGCTGCTGCAGCCGCCACCGCCCGGAACCTGCCGATTTCAAAGTAGTCACGGTCGCCTCGGGGGCTGAGTCCAACTTTGGCTCAGATCATGATCTCACACGGTTCGTGGGTTCAAGCCCTGTGTCCAGCTCAGAGCCTGAAGCCTGCATCGGATCTGTGTCTCCCTCTCTCTCTGACCCTCCCCTGCTCCCGTTGTGTCTCTCTCTCAAAAATAAAATATTTAAAAAAAATTTTTTTCAAAGTAGTCACCACCGAAAGCCACCAGGTGGCACTGCTGGGCAACAGGAACACCGGCTGCCAGCGGCTACGCCGAGGGGCGGGGGCGGGGGAGGCGGCCAGTGATGGGGGGGGGTCTCAGGTCCTCCGAGGGATGCGTTCTCCCTGCTGGGCACCTGGGAACCCAGCACACTGAGGGGAGAAAGTGCAGGGGAGGAAGGTTGTGTCTTTGTTTTTATTCAGTGGCCAAACAAAAAAAAATAGAAATGATTGAAGTAAATGGGTATAAGGCAGACTGGTGAGTTGATGGGGACAAACTGGGGGTCTTCTCCCAGTGAACCTGCAGAGCAATGAGGGTGTTTCCCCTAGTCCCCCACACAGGGATGGGCAGACGCTGCAGGGGAGGGTCCCAGGGCCAAGAAGGAAATGAGAGGAAACCCCATCCCTAAGCACGAGGTCTCCAGAAGATGTCTGCTTTTCTCAGTGCCTTTTCTTTGGTTACAGGTTTGCCTGACAGAGCACACCAGCCATCTGACATCCACAGTAAGTCCCCCGTGTGCACCCCCTACCCCCATCAAGAGCCATCGAGAAATCTCTTCCGTGTCAGGAGCATGGAAAATCCTTTGGGTTTCATTGAGGATGACTTGATCTCCGCGGATGGGTTAATATTGCTGAATCCCTTGTCCCAGGTGGAGAGAGCGGTGGAAGGAGGTGGTAACAAGGTCACGGAGATCCTGTTCATATTCAGTCGGGGAGGGGGGGCCACGCACCGCCCTGACAGGTCACACACACGCACACGCACACGCACCTGGGCCTCCGGGAGCCACTTCTACATTCCCGTAGTACAGATAGTGTTCAGCTCACGGTCTTCTGTCTGGCAGTTTGGGGTGCGTTTCCTCAAGACAGTCACTGTGCAGAGAATTGAAAATAATTACCCGGTCTGCCGGCTGCCCGGTCTGAGTTTGGGGAGCAGAGAAGGCTTGCAGGGCACTCGCAGCTATATGAAATGCCCTGCTTGCTTGTGCTTGAGGCCTCTCCCCACCCCAAGGCCCGGGGGCTGAGGGCCGGGGCACGGGGTGGGGGTCGTGCAGGGCAGCATGTGCTGGCACTCGTGGCCCCTGAGAGATGGCGGGCGATCCACACTCTGAAGCCCCCTTCCCCCCCAAGAGCCCGTTCCTGGATCCCTGTCTGGTGACCTAGAGGAGCACAGCAGGGGCCAGGCCGGGGTGAGCGGGAGAAGAGAGGGAAGAGCTTCCTGTGACAGGGGCTTCCTGGGTGCTCAGATGAGGAAGGGGGTCTGGGGCGCAGGGAAAGGAAGGGTGGGAGCCCCGGGGCCGAGGCTGGCCTCTGTCCCAGCTGTGTCTGACGCCTGCAGACAAGCAGATGAAGGGACGATGGGCGAAGCGGTCCATCTGAGAAAACATGACTTAGCTGGAGGCCTCCTTCACCCCCACAAACGCCAGTGATTCCAATGCCCAAGAGGGAATCAGCGAACGGAGGGTGAATGCCCGTGGGGGTGCCGCTCGACAAAACTGATGCGGAGTAGTAGCATCCTGCTGGGATTCAGACCGGTTCTCATTGCTACTTGGCCAGGTCTTTGTAAGGCGGCAGATGGCCTTGCCTGGAAGTGTCTCAGTGGATGGGTGGGTGGGTGGATGGAGAATGGACGACTGGGTGGGTAGGTGCAATGGGTGGGTGGCTGGGTGGGTGGTTTTCCCCCGTCGTTCCCTCCCTGGGTGGACTCATGCATGTGTCCACTGCAGGTGGGCCTGCGCCAAGCCCTGGAGAAGGAAGTGGCAACAGTGAGAAGACAGAAGAGGATGGAGAACCGGACACAGTGGCCCAGGCCCAGCCCCTTGGGAGCAAAGTAAGCCTTCCCCAGTCACCCCCGCCCCTCCCCCACCGGGAGCCCTGGGTTCTGATTTCCTGAACACCTCAGTGCTCCCCACCACAGCAGGAGCTCCGAGAGCCCGCCCCCTTTGCTGTGCCCAGCCAGTGTCTGAGACGCTGACGCCAAACAGAAGCATGCTTTCACCATCTGGTCTCACCATCAGGAACCCCGGAGCAGGCTGCGGGCTGGGCAGAGCCCGCTGCGAAGCCTGCCTGGCCCGTGGGTCGGGGTCCCGGGGGCACGCGTGTGAGGTTGTCAGGGCAGGCCGGGGTCCCAGAGGGCGCCCTGGTGCCTCCCAAGGTGGCCTCTGCCTCTTTGGGGGAAGTGAGGCCCCTGTAGACTCCCCTCTGTGAACATTTGTGCTTTTCTTTATGGCCGTGACCCTTGCTTGTGTTGGTGTTGGTTTCTGTCTTCAGAACAGAAACTTATTTTTAAGTAATTCTTGGTGATAGATAAGCATCTGGGTGGGATGACGGAAGGAGAACAGGCTGGGGCAGGGGGACAGGGGACAAGGTTGAGCCACAGTGGGGGAGGCCAGGGTCCTTGAGATTTGACACCGGACAGGTCTGGCCAGTCTACGGTGGAAACACTGTGTTCCTGCCACTTCCTGAGCTTAAAGAGTGCTACCCAGTGTCTGGAATATTCCCTACACAGTACCTTTAAAGGATCAAGATATCGTGAGGGAGGATTTCAGTAGACGTATGCCCTTCATCCGAACAACCTGGAGCCCTCCCCCACCTCTGCACCCCCACTTCAGGTGCCCCTCATTTGTCTGAAACCCCCCGACACTCCCAAGGGAGGGAGGCACCTGTCAGCCCTCGAGCAGACGGCCTGCCCACCCTCCACGCTAAGGCTGCAGTGCTCGGCGACTGTGTCCAAAGCTCTTCTGAGTACTGGATACCCCTCTGCTCCTCTAGGAGATGCTGAGGAAGCAGGTCTTGCAGGGCTGGGGGAGGGCCCTGCGGGCCCCTTGGTGTGGCCTTGGAGCTCCTTTGGGTTTGTTTCTGGTGCGGGAGGTGGACACGCCTGTGGGGGCTGGGGGCCCCGTCCTCTCTATCAGGCTGCCCCTGACCCTCCTCTTCTTGCCCATGTCTGCACCTGCTCAGAAGAAACGCCTCTCCATTCATGGCTTGGACTTTGAGGCCGACTCTGACGACTCAACTCGGTCCTGCAGCCACCCCCCAAGTCCGCCCCCAGTCCCGGTGACCACAGACAGCCTGCAGGTCAGTGGGCTCTCACTTCTGCCCCCGTCCTTCCCGGGCCCCAGGGGACGGCGCTCTGGGAAGGAATCCGATGACCACAGCCGGCATCCGGGCGCGACAGGGCAGGAGAGAGTTGGGGAGGGGGCCCAGGACCCGGAAGCTGGGCTGGCAGACCGCGATGGGGGAGGGGACAACAGGGCAGGCACCCGGCATCCCAGAGGTCTCTGGGCCCCAGGTCCTGCTCCGGCCACGGACCAGCCGCGGCTGTCTCCATGTCCCGTGGCCTCCAGGGCCTGAGGACTGTTTCCTTCCTGTCCCCTCCACTGGTGGGAAGGGCATGTGGCTTCCCGAAGCCGTCGGCACCTTGTTTCCTTGGCGATGGTGGCAGAGCAGAGAGAACCCTCTGCCGGCCTGAGGAAGGGAGGGGAGAGTAATCGGGCTGCAGCCAAGGGGCCCCCCGGGAGCCCTGGTCACGCTCCCTCTTGCACTCCTGGCCTCCAGGAATGCACTTAGAAAAACGCATCCCCCCAAAGGACACTAACTTCCCCATCCTTGGTCTCAAGGGTTCGGCCTCTGGGTGGGTCCGGTCCCCCAGGCTGTCAGATGGGTGTCAGTTCCCTTGGATGATGAGGGGTCCAAGGAGCCCCAGCCTTCCATGGACACGTGACACGGAGTAGGCAATACAAGGTTTCAGCAGAATTTCTGAAATCAAAGTGAACTGAGTTGCAAGGGGGCAGGGCAGTTGGGTGTTCAGTGTTTGGTCAGTCAGATGATGTCTGGAAACCCTCAGACCAGGACTGGAGAGACCCACATGCCAGGAGCTGCCCCTCCTGGTGAAACGTCGCACAACTGGCAGGTCCCGTGTGCTCAGGCCCTCACAGATGAACCCTGTGCAAAGGGCACCTCCCGGGAGGCCGTGGTCCTGGAAGAGACTGATGTCGGTGCCCCTGGACGCCACCCCCATCCAGAGGAGCAGACAGACAGCCTCTCAGCTGCCGGACGGGTCGCCCTCACGGAGCCCTGCCTCCCCGGAGAGGCCTGCGCCACAGCCCTGGGGCTCGCTGTCACACCCGGTAGGTGCCCTTGCTGGGGGGGGAGGGGAGGGGGGCGAACCTGCCTCGCGGCCCTGACGCCTGCAGACACACTGGCTGATTTGCAGCAACTCCGTCCTTCCCTACAATGTCCAGCACGGGCAGGCCTGGCAGACGCCGTCAGCACCTGCCTCCTCTGGGCGGGGGACTGCCCTCATAACCCCCAGCGTGTCCAGCATTAACGCCTCAACTGGCCACATGGCTCTAACGCTGCCACCTTTTAGGGAGGATACGGAGCTGGCCTGGGGTGGGGACATGCGCGTTTCCCTGAAATGATTAGGATCACTGGTCACCTGGACCAACCGTCCTGACTAAAGAACAGGGCAGCTCCAGACCTCGGGACGGATGGGACACTCAGGGACAGATAGTACACGTGGGGACAGTGGCACACTCGGGGACAGTGGCACCCCCGGGGACAATGGCACAGGTCCCGTTTGGGCACTGCTCCCACCCGTGGTGCCTGGCTGTGACTCAGGAGCTCTGTGCGCACCCAGAGCCCAGATTTGCTCAGTGTACTTTTGTCGTCAGTTTGCTTCGTAATGAAATCCCGAATGGCTGTCGTTTCCTGTGCCCTGTGGGCATGTGGCTTCAGGAGCTGAGACCCCCTCCTGATGT
>CM053578.1:103841513-103908496 GCA_028646485.1 Cryptoprocta ferox
GAACCTGCTCTCACTCCAAAGGTCCGAGCATCGTCGGGAGTGAGCAGCTCGCCTCCCAGTATCTGGATGACGAGGACACTTCCGAAGACGAGGACACCCGGGCTGACGGTGCGGCCCCCCAGCACCCCACACGGAGGGGCCGCACTCCGGCTGAGAGCCAGGTGAGGCTGCTGGGGGGATTCCGCTCTTGCCGCCGCTCTGGACGGAGGCTTTCTACCTTCACACCAAGTCGTGGCAGAGAAATCAAAGCTGCTGGTATTTTATTTTAATTTTTTTAACGTCTATATATTTTTGAGAGAGACAGCATAGGCAGGGGAGGGGCAGAGAGAGAGGGAGACACAGAATCTGAAGCAGGATCCAGGCTCCGAGCTGTCAGCACAGAGCCCGACGCGGGGCTCGAACTCACGAGCCCTGAGATCATGACCTGAGCCCGAGCCAAGACAGTTAGCCAGCTGAGCCCCCCAGGCACCCCCGTGCCTGATTCTTTCCGGTGAAAATATTTACTGTGTGCCCTGTCAAGTATTACGTCGTTTACAAGAGGAGGAAATAATCCATTGTTTTATACCTTCAGCAGACTTCGTGCAGGTTTGAAGAAAATTTCACTTAGAACACTTGACACCTGCTGAGTTGGTGAGACTCCCTCACATCGCAGCCCCTGATTTATAAAATCAGTCACCAGGTTCCTGTGAGTCCCCAGATCCTTTCACGGAATTCAAACCACGATCCCGTTTACAGACCCCTGATTTCGCTTTGAGCAAGTGCACTTTACTGGGGGCAAGGCAGCAATGCTTTGTATGAGGACATCGTGACCACGAGGTTGGTAAAGACTCATCAATGACCCTGATAAGGTCTTGAGTCCTACGGATGAAATCGTGAGGCCGGGGCCGTCTTTGCAATCAGAGGCCGGTGAGCGAGAGAAGGGCCCCGCTCCGGATGGAGAACGCTGAACTGCAGCTCAGCCCAGGCGGGTCTCAGGCACAGAGCTCCTCGTGGGACCCTCCCCCAGGGAGGGGTCGGGGATGCCCCTGGCAAGCTTCCCTCCAGGGCACCCACGGACTGAGCTCTGGGCTGCCAGGTGGAAAGACTGACGAAGCGTTGAGCGTGTTCCGAAAAGGCGGGAAGCAGGTGGTGCGCGGACAGTTGTGGTCGCTGCAGTTCAAGACGCAGACGTGAGGGGCAGGGAGGGGACTTGGCCTTCCCCGGCCCCTCCCCCCTTCCGGGCCCTCAGACAACCAGGAAGAGCCTGACTCACAGCCGCAGGCGGAGTCCTGGCCGTCGCTAGAGCAGCGCTGCCCAGGACCACTGCTGAGCGAGGGAGGGCGCTGCCCGGCTTTGCTGAACCCGCTGTCCCCGGCAGCCCGAGCGCGGCACATAGGTCCCCAAAGGGCAGGGCCTGCAGGGTGCAGGTGGAGCGGGGGTGCTGGCCGCTTCCCGGCCTCAGCTGGAGTAGGAAAGTTTAGGGGCTCCTCCAACTTCCATCCTCTCGCTGCCAAGCCCCAGGACACGATCTGCCGACTTCTAGAAGGAGCCCTGCCCTGCGTGGGTTTTGAGGAACCACTGTCAGTGTTTTGTTCTCAAGTTGATTGGGCTAAGAAATGTCGGCAGGATGGAAACGTGGAGGCCTTGAACTCTGCCTCTCAGAGTCCGGGCCCTCGGGCGCAGCTGACTCCCGTCCCTGGGATGCCACCCAGAATTGTCCTACAAGCAGCGGCTGGAAGTTCTCCTGTGCCCCCCCCGACTTCCGTCTCTGGAAGCAGTGCGCTCCCCCTCTGCCCTGAGCAAGGCCCTGAGAAGGTCTGCAGTGAGAAGCCGTCTACCATTCTCCACCCAGGGTGGCCCACGCTTCTTGGAGCCTGAACGCCCTTTTACAGAACAGCAAGGAAAACACTGGCTCAAGGAAGTGGCCTTTGATCAGACCAAGGCCTGGCCCCCGGGAGGGCTGGGGACGGCGATGGAGGGGCAGTGAGGCCAGGGCAGGGACCTTCCCATGTGGCAGAACCACGGCGGGCAGAGGAGCCCCCGGCCAGAAGACAGTGGGATAAAGACCAGAACTGCCTATTTTCAGTAAGTTTTTAATTTTACAACGGTAGGAACTTGCAGCAAAATACACGCGCTGGTCTCTAGCCCTCCTAGTGCCTCCTTGAGTTATTCCCCGTTTCATTCTTCCAGCTCGTGTCTGCAGCTTCCTGCCTCCACTTGTTTCCACTGACTCCACTGCGACTGGCATCTCCCTTCCCATGCACCCTCACGTGCACCCGCACACAGAGCTGGCTCCAAGGGCAGGGGGCCGGCGCGCCGGTGAAAGCCCGGGGCAGATGCTTACAGGGGACCCACCCCCCGAGCACCACTCTGAAACCAGACTCACAGACACGCCCTGGGGTGCCCGGCGTCCTCGAGAATGATGCCATATTGGAGTTCATCGGTGTGTCCTGCTGTGCTCTGGTGCCTGTCTCCGCCCTGGAGTCAAGGTCAGGGCCTTCTGGATGAGGGGTATTCAGGAAGGGCCTTCTGTAAGTAATCCCTCCCGCTGAGAGAAGGCCAGAGACAGCACAGCGTGATGAAGGGCGCTCCCGTGGGGCAGAGATCCGAAGGGCGGGACACCGCAGCCCTGGCACGCACCCCCACCCCTCCCCGTGGTCTGGTGCGAGCCCCCACCCCCCAAACCCGGCCTCGGGGCCACTGATGCTGTGCATGGGCTGCAGACACTGACTCGGTTTACCCGCGATGCACGGCCTCCGTCTGTATTGTTTATAAATTGTGAATTTTGGCTTTGTCGCTTGCAAGTTGAGAGCACCAGGCGTTCATGCCGAGTCTTATGTCCGTGTGCGTCCGAGTAACGTGGAAGCGCCGACGGCTGGAGCTCACAGGGGGGTGGAGGCCGCTAGTAAAGAAGTTGCTGCTTTGGGCAGAAAGACGAGGCCGCCTTGTGGAGGTCACTCACGAGAGCCTGAGAAGTGGGTGTCCCGAAGGGGTCCCGGAAAGGGGCCAGCGGCCCGAGGGAAAACTGGAGCGGTGTTATGTTTGCCGTGTCCACACTACACTGCATGCCTCCTACCTCCTCCTGCCTCCGGGAGCCCCGACGCCGCCGGGGCCCTGCTCAGAGTGGCACTGAGCCCTCCGATCCCGGCCGCCACCGCCTGCTGGCCTCTCCGTGGCTCCCTGCTGCCCTCCACCCCTGCCTCTCCTCCAGTCCCAGATGAGAACTTTCCAGTCCCTCGTCTTGGGATGCTTTTCCTTCTTTTCCACTGGGGGGGGTGACATTAGACAGTGACAGCATCAGGGTCACACTCTTCTTGGGGTGTGCGGTGGCAGCCACGTGTCCTGTGCACACTGCTCTCGGGAGACAAAAGCCGTCGGTGAATGCTTCCCCCGCCTCCGCCAGCATCCGGGCACCACCTCCGGGCACCCAGCGCAGCCAGAGGGGGGGCTCAGGTACCGGCCGCCACTCAGACTGAGGGCCGAGTCCTAACTGAGACCCTCGCGCTGACGTTCCTCAGCTTTCCACTCTTCCGGGCGGGTTCACCTGCTCAGAGCCCTCGGCGCTGTGGAGATCAAACTAATTACCTGCCTGGCACAGCAGACACCCCGACCCCCAAACCAGGCGAACCACAGTGGAGATAATGGCCGGAAGGACGCGTAGGCTGGGCTTGGAGGAAAACGCAGGATTGATTTTCTCAGGTCCAGAGCTAAGAGACTCTGGTGACTCAAGAGGCTGGTGACTCAGGGGACGAGAAAGCTGTGCTTTTAGTTGTTCCAGGTAGTTAGTGGTCCCTCCCGGCCCACAGTGACCCCGGCTCTGGCCAGCTAACGACTTGCACTTCAAGCAGCCTGGCGTGATTCATTTGCGCCTTCCTGTGCGGATCGGGAGCGGCGGGGACACGTCAGATGCCCTTCAGATGCAGCTCCCTTGTCTTGCTAAATTTGTCACCTCCCCTGCTGTACTCACCCCCTTACCCTCTCTGCTGGCACCGCTTTTCCTTGGTGTTCCAGAACTTTCTGTGTCAAGATGAGCTCCGTGCTTACCCCTCCCAGCTCACATCATGGATGGTGGCCTTAGCTGGCCTTCCACTGCTTGGGAATTTGGTGTTTCTGTGCGATGGACGCCTGGTGGGACTGGACTGTGTCCTCTGGCCATCGCCTCGGCTTGGGGACCCAATTTGGGGTCAGGGAAGAAGCCTCTGGGAGTCCCCCCCACCCGACCCCACACAGCCTGCTTCCTCAGGGCCGGGACTGGCCCCCCAGCAGGGGCACCTCGCACAAGCTTTTCTGGAACGTGGACGGAGGCCTGCCCCAGAGCCCTGCCTCTGAGCGTGGGGCACACAGTTACCAACTGAACAGATCTGCTTGTGCGTTTCAGCGTCTCACCGGCCACCAGCCCACAGACGCCGACAGAGAAGAGGAGACCCTAAAGAAGAAGCTGGAGGAGCTGACCAGCCACATCAGTGACCAGGGGGCCTCGTCCGAGGAGGAGGGGAGCAAGGACGAAGAGGCAGGACTGGACAGGAAAGCCTCCATCGAGGACCTCCCCGGGGCAGCCCGGGAGGTGAGGCCCCCCGAGCGCTTGGCAAGACCTGGGCAGAGGTGGGGCCAGGAGCCAAGGGTTAGTAACCAAGCCATCGGCCTGCCCCAGACAGAAAGTCACCCCCACCCCAGTGCCCAGCTGGCCAGCGGGCCGACCAGCTCTGAGTTCAGAGGAAGAGTGTCGAAGGCTGGGCCCGTCCCGGGGAGAGCCCTGGGTCTCCCCCGCCGGTGCTCATGCTCCGTGCCCCCCTCTCCTAGGTGCACACGGCTGCGGGCCAAACATCCAGACAGGAGACAAGCCCCCGGGGCCCTCAGGAGCGCGTGCAGCCCGGTGGAACCACAGACAAGATGCTGCTGGAGCTGGAAGACAGAGTGGCCGTGACGGCCTGCGAGGTTCAGCAGGTGGAAAGCGAGGTAGCCCCCAGTCCCAGGCTGGCCGGCTCCCCAGGAGCGATCGTGGCGGGCCCCGAAGGCCTGGCAGCCACGGGCAGCCCTCCCAGAGCGCCGGAACAGGAGCTGGGGGGGTTCTGTGGGAATTGCCCACCGCGCTACCCCGGCCATCACCCCACTGGCCTTGGAGAGAGGCAGCAGGCTTTCCGGCCCTGTAGGAAGATGCTGGCACCCATCCCAGGAGGAGGGGCCCCTCTGGAAGCAGGCTCAGGACAGCCGGGGGGGGTGCTCGGGACAGCCAGGGGGGCTCGGGACAGCCGGGGGGCTCAGGACAGCTGGGGGGGTGGTGCTCAGGACAGCCGGGGGGCTCAGGACAGCCGGGGGAGGGCTCAGGACAGCCGGGGGGGCTCAGGACAGCCGGGGAGAGGGCTCAGGACAGCCGGGGTGGGGGGCTCAGGACAGCCGGGGGGGGGGCTCGGGACAGCCGGGGGAGGGCTCAGGACAGCCGGGGCGGGGGAGCTTGGGACAGCCATAGGCTCAGGACAGCTGGGGGGGTGGTGTTCAGGACAGCCGGGGGGCTCAGGACAGCCGGGGGAGGGCTCAGGACAGCCGGGGGGGCTCAGTACAGCCGGGGAGAGGGCTCAGGACAGCCGGGGCAGGGGGGCTTGGGACAGCCATAGGCTCAGGACAGCTGGGGGCTCAGGACCAGACTGTGAGCCTGAGCGTGGGGCCAGGGCTTGAGTCTGGGTGAGGGTGTGTCCTTAGCATACAAAGGTCAAAGGGCAGGGCCAGGACCTCCCAGGGATGGCGAGGTGACTGGGCTCGGCTCTGCCCTCCCCCTGGGGGCCCACAGGGAAGAGAGGGTCTGCCCCTCAGGCTGCACGAGGAGCCAGCACCCACTGCCCCCTCTCGCTTCTGCTCACCAGCAAGTGTTCTCCAGCCCCCAGGAGGAAGGGGTGCGTCCCCAGAGCTGCGGGCAGAGCTGTGCACATTAGGGGGACAGGCCGGCGCAAGGGCTGCCTTCTTCTATTCCTTCTTGCCCGGCAAACAATTTTCAAACTCCTGAGTGGTGGGCGTTGTGTAGGACGCAAGACACAGCTGTAACATTCTTAGATGGAGGCTCTGTCTTCCCAGAGCTTACACTTTTGGTGGGTGGAGACGGAGGACAGGCCAACGACCGCGGAGCTCAGGTCATCAAGAGAACTGTGTGGACAGGAAGTGAGGGTCGCCCGGCAGAGCGCTCAGGTGGGCTGCTCAGGAAGGGATATTACAAGAACAAGGCATCGCATTCGTGCCAAGGTCCTGGGGTGCCATCGGACTTGGCATGTTCAGGAATCAGCAGTGAAACCCTGAGTCTGGGCAGAGGGAGCAAGGGGGAGGGGGTGGGAGGCAGTTCTGAGAGGAGGGCAGATTCCAGAGAGCTGTTGGAGGCATCAGAACAGGGGTAATGGGGCCTTGTTTCTGTTTCCAGAAGTTTCCTCTGGCTGGTGTGGGAGCTGGGGTCCGGGGCGGGTGGGGGGGTGATTGGAAATGATGCCAGGAAGGCAGACTCTGCCTGACGCTAGCCAAGCCTCTGCCCGTAAAGTGTAGCCGTGTCCCGTAGAGCCGCGGTGACACTGTCCCCAGTCACCGCTGCTCCTTCCAGCCCCGTGGGAGCCAGGCTCCTTGATGTGCCAGAGAAGGTCCGGAGCCCCCTCCTCCCACCTGGGGTGACCTGCACGGAACACCAGCCCCCTCCCCTACGGCCCTGCAGGGACCCCAGAAAGCGCATCTGTTGGGACCCCCACCTTGAGGGGAGACAACAAAATCAGTGAATCAGCAGCTGCTCTTCCTGGGCCACGACACTGGCCTGGCACATCGGAATAGCGTCCCCGCGCCTGTCCTTTGTTCCCCCAGGTTTCCAACATCAAGTCCAAGATTGCCGCCTTGCAGGCTGCAGGGCTCACGGTGAGGCCCTCGGGAAAGCCCCGGCGGAGGTCCAACCTGCCGGTGAGTGCAGGCGGCCCGGCGGCCCTGGTCTGGGCCCAGCTGGGTGTGACTGGAGCAGGTGGTTGGGGACGGCAGGGCAGGTCTGGGGCCAACGCCCCTCTCCCCAGATTCGAGCTGGGGTCTCCAGGCCCATCACGGCGGTGGGGAAACCTGGCAGGCAAGCAGAGGATGGACCTGGGAGGGCCCCAGGGCCCAGTGCAGGTGAAATACAGGACGCCCAGTGCACTTGAACTTCCGATAAAGAACACATCATTTTCTAGTGTAAGTATAGCCCGTGCAATATTTGGACCATTCTTATAAACATTATCCATATTTATCTGAAGTTCAAAGCTAACTGGGTAGTCTGTGTTTTACTTTCTCAGGGTGCAGGGGTGGGGGGCTGACGGCCGCCCCCGAGCTCCTGGCTGAGTGTTCACAGAGAACAGACATCCTGTCCTTCTGTCCCTCCGGCCTCCGGCCCTCCTGGGACAGGGGTCAAGTACCCAGTAATCAGGTACAGGTTTCTTCCTTGTCCTCCAGATTTTTCTTCCCCGACTTGTTGGGAGATTTGACCAGGGTCCTAAGGATCCGAATGCAGAGCCTTCGGATGAAGTCAAGGTATGTGTCGTTCCAAGATTAAGAGTTTGGCGCGGCCTTTTCCAGAAGGGTCCAGGGAGTGGTGGGGCTGAGACGCACGGACCTGGCACGCTCGGCCAGCCCCCCAGGTGGCGGCCTCACAGGCACACGCTGAGATGGGGCTAGCATTGACGTGCTGGTTGGGGAAATCCAGGAAACCGTGGCTGGCGAGCGGGAAGGTGGGCCAGAGGAAGAGAGAGGTGAGGAAGCACCCCACAGAGACCCCACGCAGGGGATCTCGGCTCAGACTAACGCACTGAGTCTCCCGTGCAGGCCCGTGGGTCATGGACGACATCCATTCTGGGCTCTTCTCCAGGCCCGCGTGGGCCAGCGGGTCCCAGAAGCCTGTGTGTGTGCAGTGGCCCAGGGACCAGGACCGTGGGGGATGGTGGCACCATTAACAGCTGCAGCGTGCGGGGGAGAGGGGCCAGCCTGGAAGGGAGCCAGACCTCCTGGGTGTAGGGGTGCGATTGAAGGTGCCATCCCTGGTCTGTTCGAGCCCTGCCTGCCGCCTACCGCCCACCAGGAGCCTTAGGGAACACCTAGTCACTTCTGCGTATAGTGACAATGACACTGGGTAGCCCTTCACAGTTGGGAACAGTGTTTTCCCCTCCTTGCATGGGAGGTTTACAAACCTGGTGAGTAGGCTTGGTGTTCACTCAAGGAAGGTTGACGTAGTTGACTGAGGTCACGCAGACCATAAGTGACGGAGGGCCTCAGCGCAGGCGCCCTGGCCCTGAGCACCCTCCCTCTTCTTGGGTCCATGGTGCTCCCCGACCTGCCCGGGGAAGCCCGGCCCCGAAGACCTCCGGAGCGGGTGTCCAGGGGCACCCCACGGGAGGAGCCGGGCAGAACCCCGGGGCGCCAGATTCCAGGAAGATTTCCAGGGGAGCGAGGCCAACTGCTCACGCCCGAAGGGGCAAAACGGGGCGTGGATGATCCCCCGGCAGGAGGCAAAGGAGAGTGAGACGGAAAGGAAGGTGCGGGGACCCCCAGTTGTGGGAGCTGGGGACACGTGAGGAACAGTTCATCTTCCCGTGTACCCAACAAGAGGCTCCTGGCCCAGTTTCCAGACAATTCCAGAGAGAGGACTCGCAGGTCATCCACTTCCCGGGGATGGAGGGGGCCTGGATTTGAACCCGGTCTGTGGGGCTGAGGCATGTACCCTCCCTGCCGTTCACAAACGTAGGCATCTCTGGTATGCTCTGGCGTTTGGTGCTTCGGGTGCTGACACCGTGTATTTTCATGTGACGAAAGCTCAGCTACGGCCTGAGAGCAGGAGGCGGCTGACCTGATTAACTAGAATCTGGAAGAAGGATAAAGAGTCCAAATTTGACTCCCAGTGTGGCCGAGAATGATACCAATTTGGCGAAGCCCAGAGACATCTCCTTTCTTCCAGGTGACGACTGTGCCCTATCTCCTGAGAAGGACATTCAATAATTCCCCGAAAAGTCAAGGTAAGGGTCAGTGGCTTCCCTCGTCCCCGTGGGCCTGGGAGGTGAGCTCAGGGCCCTGAAAGCGGCCAGTGGGGGCTCTGCATTTCTGTGTAATCGAGGGACACGCATCCCATGCCCTTGCACCCGGGACACTCCCCATGCCGTGCGGGCCCCCGTCAGAGACCATTCCAGTGGGTTGGTGTTCTGGGTAACTGGAATTTGGCAGCTGAGCGTGCAAATGTGGCGGGGAAGGGGGGTGGTTACACTGTGAATCGATCTAATGCTGTGCACACAGCTCCCCACCTTCTGTGCAAAGCACAGAACGTAACTTACCGCCCTTGATGTCTCTGTGGTGACGAGGACATCACTCTGTTCCAGATGGAACAGGATAGAAGGCCTGGCTCTGCCCCATCCATGGCGCGTGGCCGGGCTCTCGGGGAGGCGCGTACTCATCCACTGCTCCCCTTGCAGCCGACCGCGGCTCACCAGAGGGAAGCAGCCCCCCTCCCGGGTCAGGGTCCAGTCCCTCCACTGCTGTTTGAGTCCCTACGCCACCGTGGCGTGTCCTGTTGTCCCCGCATCTGAGCTCTGTCCTCACCACCCCATCACTGCAGCCCTATCATAGCCAAGGGCCAGCACACAGCTCTCTTTGTGTTCCTGCTCTGCTCCCCAATAATCACTGGCTCCCACCTGCCTGTAGAATGATTTCTTAGCACAGCCTTCCCGACCCTCACTGTCTGTCCCACACGGGAGCCCCGGGAGCAGTCCCCTCCACCCTGGACAACACACACCGCACAGGCACACGTGGGGTTCAGAGCGCCCCGTGCAAGCGCACGCCTCCGTGCCTTTGCCTGGGCCGGGCTCTCTGCCCGGGGTGCTCCTCTCTTCCTTCCGATGCCATTCCAGGCCTTTCTCCACCTCCTCGGGCACGACTTTGCACATCCCTGTTCGCACCCAGCTCACCTCCGTTCCAGCTCTTTCCACCCCAGACACGGGCAGCTCAGCCCAGAGAACAGTGCGTCCCGGGGCCCTTTGAGGCGAACCCCCGACTCAGAGCCGCCAGCCACATGCCAGGCTTTGCCGGAGAGACCCCCTGCCAGGGGCCCAGAGGAGGTTCCTGGGTGCGCGGACGCTGGGGCAGCTCCCAGCAGCACTCGTGGCTACAACCCAGGCGGGGGCCCACGTCTACAGCGGGAGGACGAGGGAGGAGCCCCTTGCGGGTCAGAGGCCTCCCAGCCCAGAACTCCTCGCCGCCGGGCCCCCTGGAGCTGACGGGCATTTCGGGGTCTAAACGGCACGACCGAGGCTGCTGGCCTGCCCGCGCCTCTCCTGCCACCACGGCCAGCCCCGGGGTTGGGGGGGGGGATTCTCGCCAGCAGGTCCCCCCCCAACGCAGGCAGCAGGCCTTCACGCCTGCAGGGACAGGTGGGAAGGGCCACGTGTGTCATCACTGCCCCGGATTAGCAGTTCCCTGGGCGGAGGTTGGTCCCGAGCAGAGCCGCGTGGCACAGCCAGGCGGCACCTACTCTGCCCCAAATGGAACCGTGAACGGGTGCGCCAGCCCCCTGCCAACAAACAGCCCATGACCCATAACCCTTTGCAGCACTTGCCAGTTTCTGCGGTGTAAATGCTCATCTCAAGCTGCCACCTCGACGCCACAGAGCTCAGGGTTGGGGAGAGGGGACACCCCCGGGGAACAGGGGCAGTGTGTCAGGCGGGGCCCACGCCACACCTGCCGGAGGGGAAGGGCGGCTGCCTGCCCACCCACCCCCCTGGATTTGCTCACTTGTGGCCGCACACACAAACAGTTCACTAGGATGTGACGCCAAGAGCCTCGTTCTGAGGGGCAGAGTCCCAAGACCCCTCAGGCCCGTGTCACATCACAGAATTAAAGGAAAGGCAATGGCATTTTCTGTCCCGCCCACGGGAGCATTTCTGGAGGCACGACGAAGTGGGACTTTAATGCCTGCTCCAAGGCAAGGGTGACAGCGGGACAGGACCGTTTAGCTGCACAATTGCTAACGTGCTTCTTTCTGTTTTCCCTAAAGATAAAGATGGTGACGCCTTCGATCGGCAGTCCGCGTACCGTGGGTCCCTGACACAGAGAAACCCCAACAGCAGGAAGGGGCTGGCCCACCACAGCTTCGCAGTAAGTAAGCTTCCACCTTGCCTCCTGAGGCCCGTCAGCTTCACAGATTGCTACTGAGACCGCAGCGCCGAGAAGCTGGGGATAAACTAACAAGTGAAGTAAAATCAGCAAAGAGTTAAAGGAAAATTGAAAATAATTTCTTAAAGGTACCAGAATACATCCATGAGAGGGGTTTCTGCTTACCCTGGGATGGGTCTCAGCTCCGGGAAGGGGACCATCCATGAGAGACAGGACACTCGGGGGAGGGGACCGTCCACGAGACAGTGAGGACACTCTTGTAGCCCCACCAGCTTCCCAGTGCTGTAAAGGTCGTTCAGCAAACCACATGTGCAGACGCTGGGGTCACAGCTGTCCCCAGGTTCCGTGGGAGAGAGGTCAAGGCGACCCCAGCAGTGACTCGCAAACATGGCGCTGTGACGGCTCAGAGTAGCTGATCTCCTGGGACCTCAAGGTCATGCCCACGTCCTGGGGACGAACATGATGACTGGGTGCCAGTGGCCACAGTCAAGCCCAGACCCCCTCGACCCCAGCAGCCCTCCACCCCCATCTCCCACTGGTGATTTATTCTCTCCACAAACTCCGGTTTTCAAAAGGATTTCAAAGTCTCACGATAGCGATGCCCAAATACAGGGATGAGGCTCTTCCTAACTGTGTGCGAGCCTCGTACTAGCATGGCACACTCGTGTGTCTGTGCCTGCTGTGTCTCTGTGCATGTGTGCACACTCAATGCTGTGTGTGCACACTCGTGTGCCTGTGCATGCGTGCCTGCCTGTGTCTCTGTGCGTGTGTGCACACTCAACGCTATGTGTGCGCACTTGTGTCTGCATGTGTGTCTGCCTGTGTCTCTGTGCGTGTGTGCACACTCAACATCTATGTGTACACACTTGTGTGTCTGTGCATGTGTGCCTGCCTGTGTCTGTGCATGTGTGCACATTCAACGTGTCTGTGCACACTCGTGTGTCTGTGCACGTGTGCCTGCCTGTGTCTCTGTGCATGTGTGTGCACACTCAACGCTGTGTGTGCACGCTCGTGTGTCTGTGCATGCGTGCCTGCCTGTGTCTCTGTGCGTGTGTGCACACTCAACGTCTGTGTGTGCACGCTCGTGTGTCTGCATGTGTGCCTGCCTGTGTCTCTGTGCGTGTGTGCACACTCAACATGTCTGTGTGCACACTCATGTGTCTGTGTGCACCTTGTGTGTGCATGTGTGCACACTTGTGTGTATGCTCATGTGTCTGTGTGCACCTCATGTATCTGTGTGCATGCTCATCCATCTGTGCGTGTGTGTGCATACTTGTGTGTGTGCACTCATGTGTCTGTGCATGTGTGTGCCTGTGCGTGTGTGCCTGTGTGTGCACACTCATGTATTTGTGGATGTGTGCACACATGTATCTGTGCGTGTGTGTGCACATGTGTGCATGCCCGTGTACATGCCCATCTGTGCACAGCCATGTGTACACGTACTTGTGCCTCACAGAAACCTGTGATGACGCACCAGCCCTGAGGGGGGTTGTCGGAAGAGGACCGAGCGACCCGGGCCCCAGCCTCCCCCTCCCCGTCCCCCTCAGCCGTCACGTCCCTCCGCCCTGCACTTCCTGCTGCCCACAGTCCAGTGGAGAGACACTGCGAAACCCCATCCGCGATGGAACCCCGCCTGCGAGGACAGCGCCATTGTCAGACCTTCAGCTATTCGCCCACGTTCCCCGACGCCCTCCGACACCACCCCTGCCGGCCTGCTCTGATCTGTGAGAAGCATCTAAGCTGACGTTCTTTCCTTTAGGACCATGTTAAACTTTGTGAAGGACACAAAGAAGAGCGTTCGCGGTGTGATCTTTTAGCCCTTCCCCTGCTGGCTGGGACAGAAGCGGGCTGGCTCTGTGCAGCACCTGCTGTGTGTGTGCTCCCCACTGTGTCGAGCACGGACAGGCGTGTGTGCGGGCGTGTGCGCGTGCGCCGTCAGACAAGGAAAGTGGGCATCAGGACAAGAGACTGAACTCGTGGCCAGCTGACAGAGAGGGATCGATCCCCCCAACCCCTCACACCTATTCTGCAAGTTCATCTGTGGTTCATAGACCAGGAGAAATTCCACTGGGGTCAAGGGCAGAGCAGGCACATGGTAGCAGGTGAGCATCTGATTGACGTGCAAGTGCAGGGACAGAGCGGCTGCGGGAGAGGCGGGCGCTGGGGCTCTGGACAGACAGGACAGTGGGCTCCAGCCTGGCACGGCCACTCCCGCGGTGGCATCCAGTGGCACAGAGGAGCAGGACCACTTAGTGATGCCTGCGGGCCACCTGCATCAGTCTTGTAGGTGTAGGTGAGCTCCAAGTCCTCCTCCACCAAGGCAGCCTGGGATTCGGGGTTACTTCTGGGTGTGTGGCTTATCCAGTTTTAAGGGGAGCCCACGGGGACCCTCGGGTCTGCCTTGGAACACAGTGACGGTAATTGCGCCCCCCCAAACTGAGCATCATTACATGGTTCCCAGGGGCTCTTTAATCCTTGGATTAAATTTAAGCCCATTTTCTTAAGTTTATTTATTTTGTGAGAGAGAGAGAGAGAGCATGAGTTGGGGAGGGGCAGAGAGAGAGAGAGAGAGAACGAGAATCCCAAGCAGGCTCCACGCTGTCATCCCAAAGCCCAACGTGGTGCTCGATCCCACCAACCGTGAGAGCATGACCTGAGCTGAAGTCCAGAGTGGGACGCTTAACCGACTGAGCCACCCAGGCGCCCCACTTTTGAGCCCATTTTGCAGGAGAGGACACTGAGGCCTGCGTGTGAGGCAGCCTGCCCCAGAGCTAGAAGCTACCGTGTGATACTTTCAAAGGGACTTGGGTCAGCTTTAAGTTTTCTCTCTTAAGCTGCTTGGGGCCCAAAGGGAACGGAAGGCAGTGGAGAGGTGGTGCTGGGAGCCGAGGGCAGCGAGCGAGCCTGTGCTCCCACCGACGGGGGTCGGAGCCGCACCCCCACCCACCGCTGCGCAGACCCCGGACCGCCAGCCCTCTGAGCCCCTGAGACAGTCACCGCAGCGCTCACGCCGTCCCCAGGCCTGCGGGCTTCAGCAATCAGTCTGAACGGCTGGGCTTCCGGTTGTGCTGGGGTTTGTAGAAAAGACAGATGTGAGACCCCTTCTCAGGATGGAAGCCGCTGGAAATACGTGGCCCCTGATTCAGTGCCAAAAACGATTAAAAGCAGGGCGCCTGGGGGGGCTCAGCCGGTTAAGCGTCCGACTGCGGCTCAGGTTATGATCTCACGGTTCACGAGTTCGAGCCCCACGTCGGGCTCTGTGCCGACAGCTCAGAGCCTGGAGCTGCTTCAGATTCTGTCTCCTTCTCTCTCTGCCCCTCCCCCACCTCTCAAAAATAAATAGAACATTTTTTAAAAAAGGTAAAAAAAATAAAAATGATTAGAAGTTTCCTTGTCCACAAAGTAAATCAAAGTTCCTAGGAGTTAGAGAAGAGACGGCTGCTGGCCATGTGTCTCCGAGTGTCAGTGTAATAGGGACAGTGGGTCCCAGGTCCTACTTGCTTGTACCCAAGAACCTTGTTAGCCTCGTTCCTTCCTCCATTGCTGATTTGAGCGTCATCAGAGGGAGGGCACGTCCTCACTGACTCATGCTCTCAGCCGCACCACAGAGGCCCGGTGACCAGAGCCGACCTGGTGGGCCTCCTCCCGGCGCCCACCCCTCCCCCCTCCAGCGTCCGGATGTCCAAGCCCCTCTCCGCCCCCACCGAGCCCCACGGCTTCGGGCACCTGTGCGCTGGAAATGCAGCCGGTTCTCAAATTGCTGCCTTGTTGTCTGTGTCGCTTTTGTGCTTCAAAAACGGAGCTGAGTGTGAACCATCTGACCCTTCACGCGGAGAGTTTGCCGACCCCTGGCCTACGCCTTTGTCCCTGACTTAGCAGCAGGGCCGTGAGGACCGTCCCCTGGCAGAAGCCGGCAGGGCGACAGGCCCACACCAGCCCTTCCCCACTCCGGCCTCCATGGCCCCCGGCCCCCGAGCCTGTTCTAAGGGGGTGGCCTTCCACGCCTGTGCACTGTCTTGGTAAAAACAGACAAATTTGCTGCTCTGACAAATTATCACAAACCGGGATGCTTAAGACCAGAAAATCAGGGGCACCTGGGTGGCTCCGTCAGTTAAGCTTCTGACTCTTGATGTCGGCTCAGGCCATGATCTCGTGGTTCGTGGGTTCGAGCCCCGCATCGGGCTCTGTGCTGACAGCAAGGAGTCTGCTTGGGAGTCTCCCTCTCTCCTCTCTCTGCCCCTCCCCTGCTCTTGCTCTCTCTCTTCCTCTCTCAAAATAAATAAACTTTAAAGACAGTTTTTTAATAAAAACAAATTTGTTTCTTATTTTAAAATAAAAATTAGTATATTTGTTTTATAATCCCAGTAAACTTGCTCATTCTAAGCAGTTGTGACGGAGACCGGGAAGCCTAGGAGGAAGCGTTCTGTACGTTACAGAAACAGGACGACCCTGGTCTGCATGTGACAGACGCAGCTGTGAAGACCCCTCAGGTGGGGGACGGACGGCGACTGAGGGCTGGGAAGCAGGGTCAGGCCCAGGTGGCTTCTCCCGTCACCTTTCTGTACCCGCAGTGGCTCCGCGCTGCCCCGCCCGCCGTGTAGACTTTGCCACCGGCCCAAAGGCCGGCGTGAAGAAGGAAGGCTAATGTGTTTTAAAACCACTCGACCCAAATGAAATTATATAACCCAGGAAGGGACACATCACGTCGCTGATGAGTTTAAAAAAAAAAAAATAGAAGAAAGAAAAGAAAAAACGCGGAGACTCTGTCCTGATGCCTCCCTGGGAGGGAGGGGAGGCGCGGTGAAGTGGGGCAGCTGGGGGGTGGGCTGCTTCCTCCTCGGGTTATAAAAGGGGGTGAGCTGGCCCTGCCTGTGTCACCGCTGCACGCAGCAGGCTCGTGGGGACCCACGGTGAGTACCCACCTCCACCCCCCGCTGTTTCTCTGTGCTCCTTCCCTGGGGGGGCGTCTCCCTGCAGCCCGGGGTTTGTGTGTCTGAGGGGCACCCACCGGCCCAGAGCCCCCTGATGCTCCAGCGTTGGCCACAGTAGACACAAAGGACAGAACCGTCCCCAGCAGCTCCTGTGGGAATGCAGACAGGAAGCCCGGTGGGCCGGTGGCGAAAATCTCCAGGGCAGAGAAGCAGGGCCTTGGGGACCAGGGGCCAGGGCGGGTCCTGCCCCTCCTACGAGGCCAGCCCCCCACCCGGGTCCCGCCCAGCCTGTCCGGATGGGTCTCTTCATCACTCTGCTTTCATGGTGACACCTCCATGTCCTCCGAGTCCCACCCGGTGTGCGGCACCCCACACAGAGGTGGGCATTTTAAATCTCTCAGACCAAGACTGGGGCACCCTGGAAAGTCAAGGTCGGTAGAGGGGGTCCTCCCTGGAGCACACGGGGTGCTCAGGTGCCTTTGGATGGTCCCCAAAGTGCCGAGGGTGGGGGCACGTGGGGGAGCAGTGCCAGGTTCCCCGACGATGCCCGTGAGGCCGGGGGAGGGGGACCTTCTGGGTGCCCTGGCGTCCCGCTGTGCAGCCCTGCGTGCAGGGCATCCTGCGGCCTGAGAGCAGACCCCGCCCGCCGGAGACACACCGCCTCTGGGGTCACGACCAGGCCGAGTGCTCTTGGTAAGGACAGAGGACGACTCTTCCCCAGCCCGGCTGCCCTGTGGGGACAGGATGGACTGGGTGTTGGGAAGTCCTGGGCTGAGGGAGAGAAAAAAGCCTACACCAGGTACCCCCAGCCCCCCAGGCGTGTCTGAGGCAGGCAGACCTCTCCCTGCGCCCTCCACCTCTGCAGCGACCCTGGGGGCCCGTTTCCCACTCCCTGCTCGCCTCTGCCCTTCTGCCTGTGTGCACAGCACGCCCGCAGCAGTGCAGAGAGCGCCCGTCCCTCCGGCTCCCTGACACAGACAGACAGACAGACCGAGGCCGTCCCAACACAGCCCTCCTCCCCACACCCACAGCTGTACACCTCCCGCTTCCTTCTGATGACAGAGGGAGGGTGCAAGCGTGTCCAAGCCCTTCCAAGGCTGATACACACGCGATCGCCTCCTGTAATGCTCACTGCGCAGAATGAGGTCCCAGGGAGGGCGACACGCCCTGCGAAGAGCCCTGTGCGCGCACTCTGTACGTGCCCAGACGCCTTCCGGCGCCGATCAGAGCGGGGCACGGCCAAGTGTGTCTGCACGCACACCACGCGCTTCACACGCACACGGGCTGTGACCGCACGTGCATGCTCTTGTGTCCACAGGTGCACTGTCTCAGGCACGTGCGTGCACACACACCCTCTCACACTCACGCACGCACGGCACTCACATTAGCTAAGGCTCCCACCGTTGTGAGCACATGCCTCCCGTGTGCGTCATGTAACATTGCTCCTGCCTTGCCGCCCAGGTCGTGCCCTCCCGGGTGGGGTCCCACCTCAAGCCGGCCCAGAGCGAGGAGGAGCTGAGGGATGAGGGCTTTGCAGGCCTGGCTGCTGGGCCTGCTGCTGCTGGGCCTGGCCCTGCGGGGGGCTGCGAGCCAAACCCACCAGCACTCCATGGAGATCCGCAGTGAGTGAGGCCCCGGGCATCAGCCTCCCTCAGCCGTCCCCACCCCTCCACCCCCAGGGACCGAGACTGGGGCCCGGCCACCACCTCACCAGGGTCCCCGTCCCTGCTAGGTACCCCCTGCTCTGGGAGGGGTGCGGCCTGTTGCTCGCCAGGCCTTTCCACCTGCTTCCCGGCGCCCCTGCGTGCTCTCAGCACGAACTTGAGGGGTTCATTCCTGCCACCAGGGCGGCCTGGGCCGGGGCTGGTTTTTCCCGCCCCTGGCACGAGACCCCGGGGGGCGGGGGGGAGGAAGGGTTGCTGTTTAGCTTGAGTTCCCGTTTTCCAAAACTGCCCACTACCCAGAAGCGACCTCGCCTGCCACCCATGGGGACGGACAGCATGCAGGCACCAGGGGTCGTCCACGCACAAGCTCCCGCTCTTTCCTTCCCAGCCCCTGACATCAATCCCGCCTGGTACACGGGCCGCAGGATCAGGCCTGTGGGACGCTTCGGCCGGAGGAGAGCAGCCCCCCGGGGGTGTCGTGAGCCAGCCAGCCTGCTTCCCCCTGAAAGGAGGCACTGAGCCCTCCTGGGACGGGTGACAGTCCAGCACATGAAGACGTGATTCCGGGAGCCTCCCCAGCGCCCCACCACCGCCACTTTCCCTTCAATCCTAATAAAAGCAGCCGGCCTTGTTTAGTTGCTTCTCTGTGGTGGCAAACTGGGAGCCGTTTTCTCTCCTGGGACGTTAGCCTGGAAGGACGCTCAGAGCCCAGCAGCCCAGAGGCTCCATGACGTGCCTGAGGGCACCCGGCACTGGGTAGGGGAGCTGGGACCCGCCGGGGTCACCTGCAGCCCATAGTGCCCTCCACCCGAGCAGCTCTGAGTGGTTGCACTACACTATGCGGGGAGCAGCACAGCCCCTCACCCTGACCGGTCCTTCTCTGAGCCCAGTGCCTTTCACCTCCCTTGTTTGTACTCGAGGAGAAAGACAAGTGTGAGCTGCTTCTTTCTAATCAACAGTGGGAGACTCAAACCTAAACGAACCACCCTGTGTCCCTTGGCTGCCTGTTCCAAATTGTGCCAAGATGTCCCTACCTCCTGCCTCAGAGGATCCAGGGCCACACTGCCACTAACTGGGCCACTGAGCCCAGCCCTTAACTCTGAGCCTCAGTTTCCCCATCCGAACACCCCAGGACAGGAACACCCACCTCGCTCCAGAGCTCAGTCAGTCACGGCACCTCCTTGCAGGCCAACACGGTGTGGTGTCCCGTGTAAACCCCTTCCCCAAGGCCCACCCCACCCCAGCGTGCAGGGAGGAGGTGGTGGGGATGGGCTTAACCAGTCACTTCCAAACCCAAAGCACGCGGGCCTCTGCCTGCACCCTGCTTGCAGGGTCTTGGGAGCCCGTCTAGACTGCCAGACTTCCGTCCGTCCACACCCACGGGACCCCAGACCCCAGCGTCCCTGCTCCAGCTCGAGGAAGGTGGGGCCAGGGCTCAGCAGACGTAGAGAGGAGGCAGAGCTGACAGGGGCCAGGCGGGTGCTGGACCAGGCCTGGGACAGGGTGCAGCCAGGAAAGCAGGAGATCTGCAGAAAGTCAACCCTCGAGTCCCCAGGTGGCCCACAGCGCCCCCAGGTGCGTCCCGGAAAGAACCCAGAACTGGTGTCGCACAGGCTTCTATAGGAATGTCAGCAGCACGACACACAAGACACAGCAAACAATCCAAACAGCCATCAACAGGTGAACAGACCAACAAAGTGCGGTCCATCCACGCAGGGCATTCGTCTCGGGCCATAGAAAGGGCCGGCGCTGCGAGGCCACAGCTCGGGTCCTCGACACGTGATGCCAAGTGGAAGGCACGCAGCCCACACGGCATACGATCAGACTGATAGGAAATGTGCAGAAGAGACACCGAGAGCACATTGCCGGTTGCCAGGGTAACTGCTTAACGGAGGGGCTTTTCTCTCCAGGGACAAAAATGTCTGGAACTGGACCGAGGTCCCGGTTGCAGACACTGCAAATGTACTAATGTTACTAAATTACACCCTTTAAAAAACAAAAAAAAAGAGTTCACACGGAAACACAGCGGTGAGACGATGGACTCCCGATTGTGGTGCTCTGGTAGGCAGCCCCAGGACGTTCACACTTCTGTGCCCAGAAGGATGAAGAGGCAGGAGATTTGTGGTTCCTATAACTTTTCATGAAAGTTTTAAACACACAGGAAAGTTCAAAAAGTAATCTAATGAGCATCCCACATACCCTCCACTTAGAATCAACAATTTTCATTGTGTGTATTTATTCTCTCTCTCTCTCTCTTTCCCATTCGGAAGTAAGTTGTAGACATCATGACGTTTCCCCTAGATATTTCAGCCTGTTTCTCCTCAAAATAAGGACAGACTCCTGCATAGCCACAAAACTATTATGCCTAAAACATTTTCTGACAGTTCCATAACATCATCCAGTTTTTAGTCCATATTCAAAAATCCCCAAGTATGGCCAGAAAGTCTTGGCTGTCTTTTTTTTCTTTCTTTTTTCTGAAACGAGGCTGCAATCTAAATTCACTGTCACAGGCCAGGATTGCTCGTGAGCCCCCGACCTTATTTTGTGTTGACATTGACTTTCACAGGAGCCCAGATGCATCGTCCTGTACAAATGATCTGGTTTGTGAGGTGGGCGTTGTTCCCTTGTTCTGTCCCCAAACTTCCTTTGGTCGCAGAGGCAGACCCAGGGCATCGCTGTGGGTGCCACCGCTCGCATCCCTCCTCCTGCCCTGCATCTGATGGCCCGTCCGGGCCCCACTCGGACAGATGCCAGGTAAGACAGGGTGTGACCCTGGCCTAGAGGCGGGGACCTCCGCCATCAGGGGCCTTCGCCGCTGCTCACCAGCCCGGTGTGCCCAGCACCCCCAGCCAGTGAGTTACACACTCGCCGAATATCCCTGCTGGGAGCAAACGACCTCACCAGTGGGTCACACAATGGAGATCCTCCCATTCCTTCCACATCTATTAGCTGAATTCTTCTAAAGGGGTCTCTCTCTCTCTCTCTCTCTCTCTCTCTTTTTGTTCAACACCTTACAAATAATATTAGATGCTTAAATTGTCCTCACTTTGGCCCAGTGGGAGCCCCAAGAAAGGAATACATTTTAAAAGAAGAAGAATGGGTCCCGGCGTCGACCCCTCTGGGCTCTTAAAAGACAAAACTCAAACATTTGAAGACCTAATAGGATTTATCAAGCAACCCCTGAATCAGACGGCGTTCAGTGTAGCCAGTAGAAATGCTCTGACAAGGTGCAGAAAAGGAAAGCTTTTTAAGGACAGAGAGAAGGTTCTTTATTTTTTTTTTTTTAAGGAATCTATTAGCCTTGTTTAGGCGAGGTCGCCCTCCTAAGGGGGAAGGGGTCTTGCAGAGGATGGCCTCCAGGAAATCCCAGTTTGGCAGGTTAAAGGTTACATTCCAGAGGGAGTTGAAACTGCAGCTGGGTTAAGTATTAAATCTTGTTTTAGTAACATAGGGCCCTAAGTAGCCCCATTATGGCCTGTGGTTTTCTTTTTAACAGTGCAGGGGGGACCCTTCCGAGGGGGCTGCCTCCCGAAGAAACAGAAGGCGGGGAAAGGGTACCGTCACAGGCAGGGCAGCAGAGCTCTTCCTGGAGGCCACTTACCCCCCCCCCCCCACCAAAGCTCCTGGGTCCCGAGCGGCTTCCCAGGCTGTGGGCACGACTGGGGGCTCACAGGCGGGCGTCCCTCAGTGGTGAGGTTTTGGAGTCCGGAGCCAATGGCCAAGAAAGAATTCTTGAGACGTCCTTGGTGTAAAACTCTGGTTTTATTAAAGCACGGGGACAGGACACGTGGGCAGAAAGAGCTGCCCTGGGGTTGTGATGGGTGACGGATTATAGGCCTTCAGGTTGGGAGGGGGTGAGGGACAGCGCAAGTCTCTAATGTATTTTGGAAGCGAAGTTTCCAGGACCTTGAGGGGCTAGCTGCTGCTAGGGAAAGGTCATTTATTGCTGTTTCAGAAAAACTGTCACAAGACCCTTCAGATGGATGTCAGGGGGCATAAGCTTGGAGGATGATGGCCAACATATATCTTGGGAGGTAGAGATAAAGGAAGTTTCCAAAGGAATTTGTATACGTTAATGCAGACTCACAGGATCGGGGGCGGGGGACAGGGGGGCTTGGGGGGGTCGGGATAACGTTAAGCTAAATTTGCCTTTTTCCCCTAGCAAAGTGTCACCACCAGGCAACTGAGCTTCCCGAGTAGGGTCACTGCCTGTTTCAAGGACTTGTCAGTGGGCTGTAGGCAGTAAGGAAATTAAACTTATCATTTGCCTTAGTTTCCCACATCACCAGGACCAGAGGCCACTGCACACCAGGACGGGTATTTGTGGGGACTCTGCCCGGAATGCCTGCCGGTCCCACCTCTCAGCGTGCTTCACGCCCACTGCCCCCCCCCCACAATCTCAGGCTTCAGGATGGGGCTGAGATAAGGTGGGTGAAGCACAGATAGAGAGAGCCTTCCATTAACACCTGTCATTGTGGTGGAGCTGGTTGCCTGCCTTTCCTTTAGATCTCGGGGGGGAAAAGCCATTTCTATCCTCTCGTCGGGCACACGTTTGTGGAGCACCCTGAGTGTGTCAGAGGTTGTCCCAGGCACCGCACGCCCCAGACGAATAGGATGGCTAGAATGTCTCCCCTTAGGTGGTTCTCCAAAATATTAGGTTCACCTGGGAGGGCTCAAATCTCCCGGGAACCGGGGCCCATGCTGCACCGCAGACAGATTTAACCGCCTGCGGGGTCTCCCAGGTCATTCCAGGGCAGGGTTGAGCCACCTGCCTAGTGGGGCAGAGGAGAGGGACGGGAGCAGTCCCATCCTGGGTGATGGGGAACTGAGCTCCAGGACCCCAATGCACCCCATCCAGTCGAGGGCACCGTGACAGGATGCCTGGTGGAAATAAGTCCAAGGATATGTTTTAATAATAAATGCTAGCACAGTGATACTCGCTCGACAAAACAGGAGGGAATATAGATACGTGGGCACCCTACAAAGATCTCCTTCGTGTCCCCCACTCCCTATTGCATCAATCAGCTCATGAGAAATCTGCCTGAAAGCCTGGCATTTAGCAGAGTGAACGCCGGACCCTGTGCCCTTGAGCAGCAGGGTCGGCCTTAAGCAAGGCTGGAACGCCACCTAGTGGCCAGGGGCGCCCTCGGCCTCCTGTGGCCTCCAAGGGGGGTCCGGCTGGTCCCAGCTTCCGGCTGCAGCAGGGAAGAAGACCCCGTGGGGGAGCATGAGGACACAGCCTGGCACCCCAGGGACTTACACTCCACAGATTTCATCTACGCGGGAATAATCATGACAAACCGGGCAACTCGACCACAGTCAGAAACTGTCACGGATGGAATCGTTCAAGAAAAAAAATCATAACATGAGTGGAAATCAAGGAAGGAGGCTGTTCTCCGATGCTATTATTTTCTGTGTTTGCCATGTAGCTTTTCTCGAAGATCATGGTAAGAGAAGTCTTGAGAAATCTGCTTTAGTCCGGAAAGAGCCCTGAGAAGCTCTTGGAGAACGTACATCAGGAAGGCGTGGATCCGTGGGACACCTGGGCTGTCCCCCATCCCCAAAACTGCCGCTGGGTCTGCCCGGGCCCTGCTCCCTCCAGTTAGGATCACATGAGGGTGAGGGTGGAGTGCAGGGCGTCCCAGGGCTGCTGGGGGAGGGCGGGACCAGCCGCCAGGACCTAGAAGGGACACCCGTGGGGCGCCCCGACCTTGGTGGAACATGGCCAGGCTGGGGCTAGGAGGACGTTCCCACGCAGGTGGATGGAAGACCCCTAGAAATGCTGCCACGCGATTTGTGGATGTCATGGATTCAGAGTCAACGTTGACCCTCACAGCTGACACCCCAAAGCCACTCTTTCCAGGGGGACAACAACGTCTTCGTACTTAAAATCTCAGACTCGCTTATCACGGTCCCAGCGACAAGGATGAAACCAACACCACCCCTCCCCCCACAATGAAATAGCCACGTTGACATCAGGGCTGAGCTCCCAGAAGGGCCATCCGGGCCTCCCCTTGAAGGTGGGCAGTAAGGAGGGGAACACATGACGTGTCACCTCTGGAGAGGCGTCCTGGGCCACCTTGGTCACAGCCTGTGCATGGGCCCGCCTCCTCATTGGCTCACCACCTCCTGGCCACGTGCCGTGACAAACCCCAACCTTGCAAACTCTCCGCCAGCCAGGTTATAGAACGCGGTTCCGTGTTTGAGGACATGTAAGCTGCAAAACTTACACCACAGGCCGAGTCAGGCTCAGGGGACACAGGCATCACCTGGTCAAACCCAGAACCAGGAGAAAGGGGGGGCGGGGCCTGGCGCCCCAACCACCACCCCGCCCCCAGCTGCCCCTGGAGTGCGGTCTTTCCCGGGGTCACGGCCCTGAGAGGCAGGTCGTGGGCGCAGCCCCATGAGCTGCACCCCATCTCCTCCCAGCACCCCACCCCCCGTCCGGGCCCGCCCCCTTCTCCCGCAGCTCCCAGGGCCAGGCGGGCTCAGCCTCGGACAGCGCCCCGTCCAGCACAGGGTTTCCAATCCTTGTCTCCCACCGGCCTGCGTCACTCTGCGCCGGGGGGCGAGGCAGCTGAGGGGACAAGAGTCCAGGCAGGGGTGGGCGCACCCGGGGAATCTGGGGAATCTGGAATCAGTATCTGCTGAGTGGGGGCTGACACCCCCCCACCCCAACTCCCACCCCTACCCCCTCAACACGGGGTCTAAAATTTTAAAGAGAAAAGAGTTTTATTGGAGCCCAAGCGAGGACATCTTTCCAGGACACACGACCTTCACAAGGAAGAGCAGGGCCACATACTTCTTGTACATAAAGAATTACAAAGCATCATGGCAAAGAACATTCCAGAAAGTTGTAGATTTTCATCTTATGTTTCCAGTGTGTGCGAGGCTGTGTGACTTTAATCTTACGGGAACCAGGGAGGAGTTTTCTCTTTTTCTTATCTTTATGTCTGGAAAGTTCCTTGTTGGTTTTGTTTTTGTTTTTTGTTTTTGTTTTTTGTTTTGGTAACGAAGTGGACAGTACAAGGTGTGCTGGGGACAGAAACAGAGCGCATGCTTGGAAACGGTTTGGCCCCTTGGGAAACGTCAAAGTCCAGCTTCCCCGGGAGCCAAGGGGCAGGGCCCACAAACCCTAAAAGGTGACAATGTCCTTTATCAGTGCCGGGAGCCCCCTGGCACCAGCCCCTCTCCCGGACGACTCCCGCTGGCTTGGGACGTGGTAACGTTCAGGGATGCCACCTTCCAGAACCTCTAGGACTAGGCGACACGCCCGCGTCAGGGCACATCCGAGTAGTGGCCAAGGCAGCGGCTCACCCTGAGGGGCAGCCAGAGCGGGGGCCTGGGGGCGTCCTGGCGTGGCTGCGGTCAGTGGGCACAGCACCTGGCCTGCCCCGCAGGCGCCCCGTTCAGAGCCAGCCCCCCATCGCCCGTCTGCTCCTGGCCCGTCTTCCTCTCTTCTCTCTGCAGCAGCTCTCGGGCTGTGAAGGACAGAGGACTGGGGTCTGGGAGGGCAGGCCCCCCGCCCAGCATGCACCCTGCCCACGGGGCAGTCCCGGGATGGACCCCATCCTCCCTGACGGTCACCCGAGCCATGAAGCCCGGGCCCCTGGCAATCCTGCTCCCCTTCCAGCCCCTGGAGACATTCTATCGGGTCCCAGGACGCCAGAAAGAAGACCCCCAGGGGTGACCCCCCCCACCCCGGCTTTCCTGGGGGGCCACCACTCACCTACGGTGCTGAAGACCTCAGTCACCTGGTGGTTCAGTCTGGCTGAGGCTTCCATGAACAGCAACTTGTTGCTCTCTGCAAACTCTTTCCCTTCCTGGGGGACATGGAAACACACTTACAAAAGGGCTCTTCCCGGGGCGCCTGGGTGGCTCAGTCCGTTGAGCGCCCAACTCTTGATTTTTATCTCAAGTCATGATCTCACACTTCTTGAGATCAAGCCCCACATTGGGCTCTGCGCTGACAGCCTGGAGCCTGCTTGGGATTCTCTCTCTCCCTCCCTCTCACGGCCCCACCTCTGCTCTTGCTCTCTTTTTCAAAATAAATAAAGTTAAAAAAATTTTTTTAAAGGAAAAAAAGTCTCTTCCCTGGGAATACTCAATAGCCTTCTAAGACCCAAGACCAGTGACAGTTTCCAATTCTGTGTCCTGACTGTCTCCTGCAGGGGCCCAGGGCCGGGGAGGCTGGGAGGCAGGGAGGCAGGGAGGCTGGGAGGCAGGGAGGCTGGGAGGCAAGGAGGCAGGGAGGCAGGGAGGCTGGGAGGCTGGGAGGCAGGGAGGCAGGGAGGCAGGGAGGCTGGAAGGCAGGGAGGCCGGGAGGCTGGGAGGCAGGGAGGCAGGGAGGCAAGGAGGCAGGGAGGCAGGGAGGCTGGGAGGCAGGGAGGCTGGGAGGCTGGGAGGCAGGGAGGCAGGGAGGCAGGGAGGCTGGGAGGCAGGGAGGCTGGGAGGCAGGGAGGCAGGGAGGGTGGGAGGCAGGGAGGCAGGGAGGGCGGGAGGCAGGGAGGCAGGGAGGGCGGGAGGCAGGGAGGCAGGGAAGCAGGGAGGCTGGGAGGCCGGGAGGCCGGGAGGCAGGGAGGCAGGGAGGCAGGGAAGCAGGGAGGCCGGGAGGCTGGGAGGCAGGGAAGCAGGGAGGCTGGGAGGCAGGGAGGCTGGGAGGCCGCGCAGGAGGAGGGCTCCCGTCCCAGCGGAGGCTGAGCCGCCAGGGGAAGCTGGTGGCTCCCTGCCCACACGTCTCTCCAGCACCCGTGGACTCACGTGGGGCCAGCCAAGTGAGAGGCAGGAAATGCGGAAACCCATCTGGGCCCTTCTTCCAGGGGTCCCTGCTGGCTCTCCACACAGATTAGTGCTGCGGGGAGCGACGCATCCGGTGTAAGCGGGACACTGATAAAATCTGAACTCGGTGTGTACCTAGCAGTGTCGCAGGAATGTCCGTTTCCCGATTTGATTACTGCTCTGTGTTTTTTCGAGACAATAGCGGTGGGGAAGGCTGAGAGAAAAGCGTACAGGAACTTTCTGCCGTGCTTCTGCACCCTTCTCTGTAATTCTGGAATTATTTTAAAATGAAAGCCAGGGGCGCCTGAATGGCTCAGTCAGTTGAGCGTCTGACTCTCAATTTTGGCTCAGATCATGATCCCAGGGTCGTGGGATCAACTGAACCCCACAGATTTTCTCTCTCTCTCCCTCTGCCCCTCTCCCCCACTCACAATCCCTCTCTCTCTCTCTAAAATAAAAATGAGGGGCGCCTGGGTCGCTCAGTCGGTTAAGCGTCCGACTTCGGCTCAGGTCATGATCTTGTGGTTCGTGAGTTCAAGCCCCACGTTAGGCTCTGCGCTGTCAGCTCAGAGCCCACTTCTATCCCCGTCCCCCTCTCTCTGTCCCTCTTCCCCTCTCTCAAAAATAAACGTTAAAACTTTTTAATTAAATCAAATTAAAAAATTTTTAAATAATACAATGAAAGCCAGAAGATTAACGCAGGGAGCTGCACACCTGCAGGTCAGCCTGCCCCTGCCTCAGCCCACATCTGCCGGATCCCTGTGCCGGATGCCTGTGGCACCTTCCCCACCCACGCCCGGCTGTGCTTACTGGGAGCTCAGAATAAAGAAGGGGCCGGGGTGGCAGCTGAGGGCCCGGGTGGCCCGTGGGGTCTCCACTCCCGGCCCCGGGTGCCCATTTCCCTGTGCTCTAAGCCACCAGGCCTCCCTGCCACAAGCGGGGTGGGCTCAGCCCAAGGCAGAGGTGCCAGGAAAGCAGAGGCCGGGCGCCGAGGCCCGAGGCCCCGCGCACCCCCTCAGCAGGGCCCCGTCTCCCCAGCTCAGCCTGATCTGGCCTCCAAATACTCTTCCCATCACGCCCCGGCCCCCCGCTTCTCAGATTCCTCCGAGGACTCGAGGACTCGTGGGTGCCCCTGAAATGATCGCCCCAATCCGTAGCACCTCACGCTAGGGCCTCTGCTTCCGAGCCTACGTGCCTTCTCATCAGGGCCACCTCCTCCTGGGGGGATCAGCCCCCTCCCCTTCCTCCGGGAAGCCCTCCCTGCAGGCAACACCCAGCCCTTCCCTCTGCCTGTCACACTCCACTCGTCATGCTCACATTCGCCCGAGATCAGCCTGCACACACGTGTGCAGACATGCACACGCTTGCACAACATTTTATACACACACACCTCCTACACACAGACACACACACCCCCTGTGCACACACAGACACACACACATACCTCCTACACACACACACACACACACCCCTCCCGTGCACACACACCCCATGCTCACACAGACGCTCCTTGCTCACTGCTCTGGCTTCTCACACACGTGCACTTTCCATGTGTCTCTACAGCATTTATTCTGCCTTTGGTCATTTTACAGAAGAACTATGCTTTTCTTTTTTTAATATTTATTCATTTTTGAGAGCGAGAGAGACAGAGTGTGAATGGGGGACGGGCAGAGAGAGAGGGAGACACAGAATCTGAAGCAGCTCCAGGCTCTGAGCTGTCAGCACAGAGCCCGACACGGGGCTCGAACCCACAAACCGCGAGATCATGACCTGAGCCGAAGTCAGATGCTTAACCGACTGAGCCCCCAGGCGCCCCAACTATGGCTTTATTTTCTAGCCCCTGCTCAGTTCCCAGCACGGAAATCTGGGTTTACTCACGTGTCCCTTTTCCAATAATTGATTGAACGCAGAGGGAAGATCTGAAAACCCACATAACTCAGCTTGGGATGAAGGGGCCGGAAGGGCCACGGTGTCCTCAGGAGGCCGGCCGCACGGTCCTCCCCCTTCCAGGACGGTTGGCCTGGGCCGCGCCCCCAACCCCGTCCCCCACATCTGGGGAATGACCCTCTCTAGGCCTGACTTTTCCAGGCAAGACCAGAAATCTTCGCCCAAAAGGGAAATTCAAGCAGGAAGCACATATGAGTGTTTGCGATGTGTGTGCAGGGGTGGAGTGCACGGCTGTGTGACATGAGAGCGCGGCGCCTCGGGGGTCACCCTCTTCTCCCCTCGGGGAATAACACGGCCCTGTCCCAAGCGCTACCTGGAACGTGACCTCCCGCTGCTCGCTGACGTCAGTCTTGTTGCCCACCAGCATCACCACGACCTCCCCCGGGGGCGCCTCCCTCTCCAGGTCCCGAAGCCACCGCTGGGCTTCGAGGAAGGAGTCCTAACAGAGGAAATAATTAGCGGCAGACAGACCGCCCCGGGCAGTTTTCACAGGCTCTCCCGGCAACGGAAATGCAGGTGTGGAAACGCAGGTGTCCACGGCCCCACGACAGACCCCCCCAGGGGGCTGCTCTGTCCCCCCAGGAGGGGCGGCCCGGGCCTTCCCCACCCCCACATCGCCCGAGTCTGGGGGCTGCGGGCTGTTCAGGGTCAGACTTCAAGCTCCTGAGCCCCTCACTCCCGAGAGCCCTCCCCTCCGGGACCACTCTGTGCAGGAGGGTTTGGGGGCACGGCCGTCACCGGATCCTAACTTCGGGACCCTGGAGACCAGGCCTGGGGGACCTGCCCTGGGCCCCGCGTAGCCCCTCTCCCCTCCCGGCCGCTGAGCTGCTCAAGAGGCCGGCCTCCCTCTCTGCAGCCCATCCCCGCCCCCCCCCCCCCCGCAGACTCCACTCTCTCTCAGAGGACTGTCTCCCCTTCTTGCTCACCTGCCCCGCCCCACGGACTATGCCCCCTTTTCCCTCCCTCCCTGCAGGAAGCCTCCCAACCCCAGGCTGAGTCAGGTGCCCCTCCCTCCTCCTGCGTTAAGCACCTGCTCACGGGTACTTAGCATCTACCCCCCCCCTCCGAGGACACTGTGGGGGGTGTGATGTGCAGCCAGGGGCCGTGTGCTGTTTCCATGACACCCCCCCACCAATTTCGTGGGCACCCAAGGAATTGTGGGCCATAGATGGTTGTGGTCCATGCGGGGTGTTCTGAGAGGACCACGGAGGGGCACAAACTCAGCCATGCAGGAGGAGCAGGGGTTATCAGTGAGGGCTTCCTGGAGGAAGCGGCAGGGTTTCATTAAAGGGCTTTCTACCGGTTGTGGTGATTTTACCATAAAGTGCTGGCACGGGCTGGTCACAGAAAGCCTTCGGAAGATAGCCTCCCTGTGACTGAGAGGCCAAGAAAGCAGATGCCTTGTGGAGGTGGGTGGGGACGCACCCAAGGGGAGCCTCACCTTCTTGGTGATGTCGTAGACCAAGAGCGCGACGTCGGCGCCCCTGAAGTACAGGTGGCAGATGCTGTGGTACTTCTCCTGGCCAGCTGTGTCCCAGATCTCCAGCCTCACGGACGCGGGCCCCGACCCCACCTCCTTTGTGAAGATTGCACCTGAAACAGACCCCGGGGGATAGTTTCACCTGCAGGACGGGGCCTTCACCCCCCAGCGCGGGCCGGGCCATCGTGAGCCCTGGGCTCAGAGAGACGCCGGCCGTGCGCTTCCCTCCACCCATCTTCGGGCAGACTGAGCAAACATCTCTCCTGGAAGACGGTGGCTCCCAAAAAAAGAAAAGAGAAGAGAAGAAAAAAGAAAAGAAAAGAAAAAAGAAAAGAGAAGAGAAGAGAAGAAAGAAAAGAAAAGAGAAAAGAAAAGAAAAGGGAAAAGAATAAAAGAAAAGAAAAAGAAAAGAAAAGAAAAGAAAAAGAAAAAGAAAAGAAAAAAAGGAAAGTCATTTGCTGTGGACCCTTCGCAGATTCCGCAGAGGCTCCGGGTGGGAAGATGAACTCTCGGAGCCCGAGGACAAAGTCCTCCGGACGGCGTGCTGTGGAAGGGGCCTCTGACAACCAGGGGTCCAGCATGTTCCTGTGGGCTTCCAGCGATTCACCTGAGCCCCGGGGACTTCTAGAACCATCCACACCCCTGGCCCACCGGCCGCTCAGCGGCCAGACCAACCTGGCCAACAGGTGCTCACACCACACCAGTCCTCCCCCAAACCCCTCCTGCCACTTGCTGACCATCTGGCCTCATCGACGCCTCTCCCTGCCGACCCTTCTCTGCGGACCCCGCTTGGCATCATTCCTCTGGCCGCCTGTGTGTCCGCTCCCTCCCATGCGAGCACAAAGAAAGGCTACCTGAACACACAGCAAGACGGCAGCAGCGTGGCGGCTCCCACAGGCCAAGAGAGGAGCCTCCAGAACAATCCCACCCAGGCCGCACGCTGACCTCAGATGTCAGCCTCCAGAGCTGTGAGAATAAATCTCTGCCGTGTGAGCCGCCGGGCCGGTGGTGTTTGTTGTGGTGGCCTGGGCAGCTTGGGCTCTGGGTCAAACAAAGCTGCAGCCTATTTCAGTAGTGGGACTAAGGGCTCCCAGCTCCCCTGGGGCCGCTGCCAGGCTTGAACAGGGAACAGGACGGAAGCGGAGGCCACCACCGGCTTCCCTGGGGCCTAACTCTCGGGTCGCCTCCTCTTCAGCAACCTTAGCTGCCAATCTTTTCCTTCTCCACTTTGTAGAATGTGGCTCCCGGTTGAGCTAAACTCCATGGGCAGCCCCAACAAATTTGCAGGGAGAGTTTCCGTCCAAGTGATGACAGGGCACAAGTGACTGGGTATTTGCAGAGACCAGAACCTTATCCGTGCTGGAGAGAGATGGAAGGTCCCTCCCGGACCCTGCAATGGAATCCAGAGCCACCTTCCAGCCCCCGGGCCCCAGGGACCCCCGGGTTCCAACCAGGAAAAGAGCCCCCGTTAATTATATGGCCCTTGTTCTGAAACCCGCTGACCGCATTGTCCACATCGTCACAGCTAAAGCCAAAACGTGATTGAAAAATCAACTGCCAAGGAATCCACAGACTTGGAGACTTTTGCCTGAAATGATATTAGCAACGAGGTGGGGGCTGGGGGGTGGGATCAGGCCAAGAACCGGGGAGTTTTTCAGCTTCTAGAATACACCGGTGGAGAGAACACACTGGCACATTTTCATGGGCCTTGGAGGCACTGAGCTGGGGCCGCCTGCACAGTGTCATATCGTGGCCCCATCACGGCACAAACCAGGTCTCCGGTCTGGTCCCTCCAAAGACCTCAACACAGGGGCGGGGACAGGGATGCTTCCGGCCGCGCCCACGCCCGCGCCCGCGCCCGCGCCCACGGCCACGCCCGCGCCCGCGCCCGCGCCCACGGCCACGCCCGCGCCCACGGCCACGCCCGCGCCCGCGCCCGCGCCCACGCCCGCGCCCGCGCCCGCGCCCACGGCCACGCCCACGCCCACGGCCACGCCCGCGCCCGCGCCCGCGCCCGCGCCCGCGGCCACGCCCACGCCCACGGCCGCGCCCACGCCCACGGCCACGCCCGCGCCCGCGCCCGCGCCCACGCCCGCGCCCACGGCCACGCCCACGCCCACGCCCGCGCCCGCGCCCACGGCCACGCCCGCGCCCGCGCCCGCGCCCGCGCCCACGGCCTCCGCTCCGGGCTCTCCCGGGGGCTCCCAGAAGCTGGTGCGCTGAACAGCCCCCCATCCGCGCGCCCCGGCTTGTACCGTATCGCCCAGATTAAAAAGCGTCTCTATAAACGTTGACACAAGGGACGTGGTTGTGCTCTCTCTCCGTTTAATGTCCACAAACAGCTGACTCCCTCCTCTAAGCCCCTTCGTACGTTTGCCTTTTTCATAAAGATCATAATCGGAGCCCCGGTTGAAAGAGAAACGATACCTTCTTCTCAGGCCACCAGGGCTCAGCAGCGATAGTTTAGAAGGCGGTGCTGGTGGCAAAGGTGAATGTTCGCGGCCTTTCCGGGCCCACGCCGGGCGCTGCTCCCCGCAGGCGAATACGCACACAACCGCTAGATGTCACCATTTCTCCAAAAGATGTCCCTCAGACGGTGCCGCGCTGGGGAATGGGCCCGAATTCCCGCCTGTGGCCAGTTGGGACTCCAGGATGAGGGCTCGCTCTGTGGGGACCCCAGTGGGGTCTCCGGGAGCTCTCTGTGGTTCAAGCCCCCCAGCCACAGCATTCCCCCTTGGAGCCTCCCCCTCCCCGGCTAGGCTCTCTCCTGCAGTGGGATTGGGGACTCCGTGGGGGGGGTGGGGGGTGGCAACAGATCCAGACCCCCTGGGTGGGGGGCCAGGGACCCCGACCCTCCTGGAGTTATCTTGAAGCCAGCATGCTCGGAAAACAACACAACCCTGGACAAGCCAGCCCCTGGTCCCACCCTGCGCTCTGCAGTGAGGGGTGGGTGACCACCTTAAGTCCTAACATGGTGATGGGTGACTGTAGACGGCCTGAAGTCAGCCCTGCAGGGAGAGCCCACCACAGGGGGTGTTATATCCCATTTCACAGATGGCGATGTCAAGACTAGACGACAAGCCATTTACCCATGTGTTGGTCATTCGGCTCATATTTACTGGAGTTTCCTGCAGGCCAAGGGCCCACACACACTACCTCTGTCACTGTCCCTGCTGCCTGCCCAGGAGGAGGAGAGCCCCTCACTCCCGCCCAGGGGCTTTGCTCCTCCGCCCACTTTCTCCAGAACAAAAGCAAGTCTCTTGTTAAAGCCAGCGCCTGCCTTCGGGGGGATTTTGTGCAACACAGACTGCATTTCCATACACTAAAGGAACAATCACCTCCTCCTCTGAAAACTGGGAATATCAACTTTTATAATAATATATAATAAAGTGGTAATTATAATAGCATCATAAATAATATAGTATATATTACAATACACTGATAAATATTACAATATAAATAAAATAATTAACTTCCCTTGTTTCTTTAATTTTATAATAATGTAATAATGACAGTATCCACCTCCAAAGACAGTCATATCACATGAAGTAGACCCTGCCGTGCCAGCGGAGGAGGCCAGTGTTTCCATCTGGGATTTAACTCTTAAAAGTGAAGGAGGGGTTATTGCCCCTCCGTCCCAGCACCCAGCACCCAGCACAGGGCGGGCACATAGTAGGGGCTCAATAAGTCAGTACCAGCCTCATGATTGACAGGCGATGGAATAAAGGACTGCCAAACTCGGCTAGACGGTTGTGCCAGGTGCTAACCTGGTTGTTTCCTGCCCCCACACTCATGCACCCCAGGGACAGCAGAAAGGGAACAGAGACCCTCAAACACCAGCCCCGAGATAGAGGCAGGGTCCTAAGCCTGGGCTTGAGGAAGGGGAGGGCGGAGAGGGGACTGGCTCTCTCTGGCAGATGGTTAGAGCAGGGTCTCAAATTTTTTTGGCAAAGGGCCTTCAGTACGTATTTTGGCCTCGAGGGACATACCATCCCTGAGACAGCTCCTCAGTGCCGGCCTCAGCCAAACGGGATATATGCAAATGAAGGGCGTGGCCGTATTCCTGGAACCTTTGGAAAACCCAGCAGAGCCGGGAAAGCCCAGCCCGCCAGCCTCTGTTCTCTACTCTCCCCAGAGCTGCGGGGTCTAGAACCTGCTCTCTCTCTTCCTCACCTTGAACCTTCATCACCCAGCTCACACCCAGGCGCATGCCCAGGGGCCAGGCCCCCTTCTGTGGCTTCTGCTCTCAGCCCAAGCCCACCCGAAGCCAGACTTAGCGATTTCGTGTATTTTTTTAAGTCCTGACCAGTATCGTGGCTGAGCGGTGTCGCTTCTCCTGCTGGTGGAGAAGGTCGCCCTGTGCCCCCGCAACCAGCCTGACCTCTGTCATTACTAGCTCTCCCCGAGTTCCCTCCCTGGAGCCCCCCTCCCTCACCCCTCCTCTGCCAGTAGCACTGGGGGCCCGGGCCTGGCAGATCCCCTCGGCACCCATGTCCCTCCAGCACTCGCCGGAATCACCCCCCCGCCCCGAGAAAACTGGAGGGCTCCCAAGTAGCTAAAGCACGCATCAGATTTAGCGTCATGCGTTCGGTGTGTCTGCTTGGCTTCTGATAGAATCCTCCACACCTGGTGCAGGCCTGGGGCGGAGGCCCTCCCAGCAGGTGCTTGCCAAATGAGAGGATGAGGGAGTGAATGAATGAATGAGTGAATGCATGAATGAGTGGACTCAACTAAGTGCTAAACAGAAGGCTTGTCCATGGCAGAGTCCAAATCTGAAGATGACTCTCTGGCTTGGAGTGCGGGACCTTTCTTTTGGCCATGCCGGCCACCCCCCAAGAGGGTCGGCGCGAGGTGCATGTTGAGTTTCTCTGTTTTTGGTGGAAAACAGGACTTTCAGCCCAGGCAGTTTGTGAAGGAGGCCGACGGCCCTGCAGGTGCTCCAAAGCCCCTTACCCTTGAGAGCCGTGGTGTGTCACGTCTTCAAGAAGTGCAGTGAGAGGGTCTTCCCTCCCTGCCACCCCATCCTCTGTACCCACCCCTACAATCCAGGCCAAGCTGGTAAACGGAGCCCGGGCAGAGAGGGAGCCAGTCTTCTATAAACCACCCCTGGGGGGGGGGGGTGGGGACAGCGTCAGCAGGAGGGAACCCAGGCAGGGTGAGGGATCAGCTCGTCTGGGTGGCTGAGTGTCAGAGCCTGGGGGGGTCTTCCTCTGGGGTCCCCCCTCCACCAAGCACAATCCCTCATACCAACCCCTGGGGGCCCGAGGCCCTGACCCTGAATCTCTGTCCCCAGTAGACCCCTGCTGGATTCCACATGTGTCTGACCACCGTGGGCCTCCTGCCCTCCTGCGGTGCTGGGTGCAACCCCGGGGCTCCAGGGGAGTGTGGGACGTGTCCCGCACCCGGGCCATCGGCCTGGCTTCCCCTCTAGCTGACTAACAAAGGGCGCGCTGTCCCATGTCACTGACATCCCACGGTGGGCAGGATGCTCTTGAAGTCATTCTTCACATACCGGAGAGCCAGGCTGGACTTGCCCACAGAGCTACTTCCCAAGAGGACCAGCTTGAACACGAGGGGCTGGCCCGGGGCATCCCCAGGGCCGGGGACCCCGCGCGCCTGCGCCATGCCCTGCAAAGAGACAGCATTTGCAGGAGGTTGAATGTCTGAAGCCAAACGACCATAGCGAGTTCACCCCTGGGGCACCGCTTCCCTAGTCGAAGGTGGACAGCCTTGAACAGAACGGAGCTCTGAGTCAGGGGCAGCCTGGGTTGGTACCCCTGCCCCACTCTGCACCCCGTCTCCTCATCTGTAGAGTGGGGTGAGCAGTGCCCGGTGACAGGTCTGTTGGGAGGAACTAGTGGGGGGTCATGTTTGGGAAGGGGTACCGGGGATGCCCAGCAGGACCCACTGCATCCCACGGGGCTGCATGGAAAATAATGATATGCTAGTTATATGGACACATTGCCCTCAATCCATTCTTCTCACTTTTTAAAAAACCATTACTTAGGGGCGCCTGGGCAGCTCAGTCGGCTAAGCGTCCAACTTCGGCTCAGGTCGTGATCTCACAGTTCGTGAGTTCGAGCCCCATGTCGGGCTCTGGACTGACAGCTCAGATTCTGTGTCTCCTTCTCTCTCTGCCTCTCCCCCACTCATGCTTTGTCTCTCTCTGTCTCTCCAAAATAAATAAACGTTAAAAAAATTAAAAAAAAAATATATATATATATATATGTATACTGAAGCCCACCAGTGGCCGGCAGTCTTAAGGACATTCTCTGCTCCCTCCTCACTCGGTGGGTAGGAGGGAGGCCCCCAAGGGCTATGGGGATGGAGGAAGGGAAGGAATATTGAAGGAGGAGAAAAGCATGGCCCGCACCCCCGCCCCTTGCCCCCACAGCTGTCCCGGCCAGCGGCCACAGCCCCGGACCCGTCTGGTCTGCCTACAGGGACAGGAGGGGAAGAAGCGAGTCTGCAATGAACGTCTCAGAACAAACCGGGCTGATTCTGAAATACGAACAAGGCTGTTCTAAGCATTAGTGACCAGGGTCTGGAGAGAAGAGTTCACTGGTGCTCTGCCCCTTGGACACAGGGGCCGTCGGAGGCAGGAGAAGCGCCATCTTATATGGGATTCACGAGCTTCTCCATCAGGCATGAGGCTTACGGGGCCAATGTATGTTTCAGAGAAGGTTTAGAAAAATAAAGCGTTTTAAGTTTTCCATCCATTTTTTTTTTTTTTTGAAGCCCCCCAAGTGATCCGGGTATCTACCAAGGCTGAGAACCACTGCTGTGATTTTTATCTTTTTTCTTCAGGGCTGGGACCACTGCCTCACACGTAGTAGGTGCTCATTGAGGAATGAATAACTGAACGCATGAGGTGAGGCACGGGTACCGTCCAAACACACAGGAGGGCAAATGGCCCATCAACGCCCCGGTGCTTCGAAATACCCGCCTGAACTGAGGACAACTTCACAGGGCTTGAGGCAGGATGTGAGTGACTTGGCTGGGAGCGGGCTCTCAGCTGACAGTCAGCCGGGGGTGGGCTCTGGGTACAGTGCTCTGGACAGCAGCCCGGTCCCGCCTGCTCCTACGACTTCACACTCAGACCCGCAGCAGCCCCGCGAGGGTCCTGGGAGGGAGCCCACCAGCCATGCAGTTCCATCCACAGATTTCGGACTCGTTGGTAGAACCCTAAGCTCAAAGCCAATGCAAAATAAACATGAACAAATAGGAGAGGCGCCGAAACGTCAGCTGGCCCCCCAGGAATAAAATCTGTAGCCCCTTGATTCCAACTCCGCAAGCCACGAGGCAAATCAGAGTCCAGAACTCCGGATGGAATCTCCATGAACGGTAACCAAATCATACTGTCCCAGAGTCCAGATACTTCCAGAGACGGACCATCCATCCGCTCTGCCGTCAGATAAACCGGGCGCTTTGCCGCTGGTAAAGCTGTTAGATTTGCTCAGGTCTCCGTCCCAGCTGAAGCAGACCTCTGTCCTGCCCCAGGGGCCACCCTGATCTCATCCGGTCCCCATCAATAGCAGTTAAATAAAATAGATAAAACCTCTGCCATCATGTGGCCTGCGGTCCCCTGTCCCTCTTCTCCCTTGAATTAACCTCGGTTTTTAACTCTGCCTTAACTCAAAGAATTTTTTTTAATGTTTTTATTTATTTTTAAGAGAGAGAGGGAGAGAGACAGTGTGAGCAGGGGAGGGTCAGAGAGAGAGGGAGACACAGAATCCAAAGACAGGCTCTAGGCTCTGAGCTGTCAGCACAGAGCCCGATGCGGGGCTCGAACCCACGAACCGTGAGATCACGACCGGAGCCGAAGTCGGACGCTCAACCGACTGAGCCACCCAGAAGCCCCTCAAAGAATTATTTTTTAATGACTTCTCTCCCTTGCCGGACTGGAACTTCTGAGATGCACTTTATGGAATTATTTTATTAATACTTTTTCGCACGCGCCAGGCTGTAACCTCGCATGAGAGCAAGGACTGGAGTCATTGATGGTATAGTATGTGCTCAAGAAATACTTCGTGGACACACAGGGGACTGGCTCAGCAGGAAGCCACGAGCGGACAGACCCGCTGTTTCCACCACACGGTTTGCCCGGCCGGTCAAACCCCAGGCAGCTTGCCAAGCAGTGACCTGGGGTATCTGCAAAACGGCAGAAAGAGAAGCAGATCCGTATAGGGGGGCTCTGCCCCGAGTGGCCAAGAAAAGCTGACCATTACTCGTTTTAAGGTCACCCGGCGCAGGTGCTTGGAGGAGGCTGTGACGGGAAAAGCGACCAAGCCGAACAGAGAGGCCACCTCCACGGGGGAGCGGGGCGGACACGCTCGCAGGCCCCTGCCCAGCTCGGGCTGCACTGAGCCTCCTACTGAGACTGAGCCAGAAGCCTCCGGGGGTCCTGGCATCCCCCCCACGCACAGAGACGCCCGGCAGCTTTTCTAAGGCAGACACGCAGAATTGGAAGCCAGAGCGGGCTGCGTGCACACTCTCATTGGGTTCCCTGGGCACTGTTGTGGTTTCAGCCACTTGCAGAGGGTGCCCATACCCGCTTCCCACATCGAGAACAGTGGTGCAGGGGTGCCGGGGTGGGGGGTGCTCAGCCACTGAAGCATCCGACTCTTAATTACGGCACTCAGGTCATGATCTCACGGTCTGCGAGTTCAAGCGCCATGTCGGGCTCTGTGCTGACAGTGTGGAGCCTGCTTGGAACTCTCTCTCTCTCTCTCTCTCTCTCTCTCTCCCTCTCGCTCTGCCCCTCCCCCGCTCTCTCCCTCTCTCAAAATAAATAAAATGATCATTAAAAAAAAACAACAACAGCAGTGCACTGAGCCTGCCCAGGGGAGCCGCCAGCCTGGACTCAGTAACTGAGGACAGTCAGCTCGATAGCAAATCCTCAGAAACACACGAAGTAGGACGTGGTCACCAAAGGCTGGGGGCGGGCGATGGGCAGATGTCAGTCAAGGGCACAGACTCCCAGCTACAAGGTTAGCAAGTGGCGGGCATGGATGTAGGCATGGAGATCACAGCTACTGATACTGTGTTACATACTCGCAAGTTCCTAAGAGAGTAGACCTTCAATGTTCTCAGTGCCAAAGAGAAACAGTAATTATGATCATAATACAGCACGGTGGGCATCCCACACGATACATAAATGTATCACGTCAACAGGGTGCACGCCTTAAACCTACCCAGTGTCAGATGCCAGCTACATCTCAGCAAAGCTGGAAAAAAGAGACACTTCTAAGGATGGAATTTCCGAGCTTTCTCTACCACCCCCAGCGAATACCCGGTTTCTGGCCGGAAGTACTGAAGTCTCCTGCTTAGAGGCTGGTGTCCTATTGATTTGTACCGGAATTTTGCACGGAGAAAGTTCTAACGCACCTACAGCAACGCCTTCTCGAGTATGTGAAGATACCCCCTTCAAGTCTGCCTTGCTTTTTCTGCGCTCAGATTAAGAAAGCTCTTAAGTCTAGAAAACCTTCAGCCCAAAACACGTCCGCATTAATCCAAACAGGCGGAATACGAATGAATACACCATTGCTGTGATATCACACTCCAGCGTCCCCCTTCTTTGGCAGTGATGCGTCTCTTTGTTTAAAAATAGTATTTCACTGGGCGCCTGGGGAGGTGCGGCTCAGTCGGTTGGGCGTCCGACTTTGGCTCAGGTCATGATCGCACAGTTCGTGGGTTTGAGCCCCCGCGTCGGGCTCTGTGCTGACAGCTTGGAGCCTGGAGCTGCTTCCGATTCTGTGTCTCCCTCTCTTTCTCGACCACTCTGTCTCTGTCTCTCAAAAATAAATAAACATTAAAAAAAAATTTTTAAATGGTATTTCATGGGGTGGAGGGCGCCTGGGTGGCTCAGTTGGCTAAGCGTCTGACTCTTGGTTTTGGCTCAGGTCATGATCTCATGGTTCAGGAGTTCGAGTCTCACATCAGGCTCCACGCTGACAGTGCTTGGGATTCCGTCTCTGTCTCCCCCTCTCTGCCCCTTCCCCGCTTGCGCTATCTCTCTCAAAATAAATACATAAGAACTTTAAAAAAATAAAAAATAATAAGAATAGTATTTCACTATAAATATAAACACATCCTTGTCAATATAAGAAAAATTAAATCCCCCGTAATCCCACATCCTTAATATAACCAGAAGTGCCATTTGCCTATTTTCTTCTTGTTTTTCTTTTCCATGAATCTTAAAAACAAGCAAACCAAAACGAATAGTTTTAACATAAAATTATGTATCCTCCCTTTCAACAAAACAATATGTATTAAAAGCAGCTTTCCCCATTGCTATATGTGTTCTATATGCATTGAGCCTACCTACATTTAATGAGCCACCGAACATTCTTACAGCTTTTCCGCTTTGCTGAACCATTTCCCAACGACTAGATTTTTCTCTCGGTCACAAGTGTCTTCTCTGTAATGAACAAGGCCGCAGAAAGCACTTTCATGTCTCCCTTTCTGTGTGATTATATGTTGCAAGTTTCCGATAGTCAGAGACCGGAGCCCTCTGCTCAGAGAGAAAATTAAAAATATGACTTCTGACCCAGCCTCTAGAATTTAATCAAGACGGGGTGGTTTGAAGTCCTTCTAAATACAAAGATGTCCTCAGGAATGAAATATTCGTGGTGAGCGTTAAGAGACACTCTCTGCAGCATCCTGACTAAGGGCTTTTTTTTTTCCAGTTCTTACAAGCTCATCTCCTTTCCACAAAAGGAAGAAAGAAAGGATTGCAGCCCAAACTAGTCCTTTTTCGGGGCGGGGGACGGCATTTCGGGGAAGGGTCCGGTGTGCTGAGTCTGTCGTGCAGGACGGACGTCACTCGTGTGCGTCATCCCTGCCCCAGAGTGTAAACAACACCGGGATTACGTGCCGCTCATGCCGACGCCAGTCTGTGCTCCCCGAGCTCCTAGGTCACCTGAAACGGGTCCCTTCGAGGGCTCCTCCCCCGCCAGCAGCGTACGGTGACCGCGTGACGGGAGCTTTCCCAGAGCCACCATCTCACCAGGAGTCTCCGGGGGACCTGACCTCGCCTGCCACAGGGGCTCCAAACAAGGGCACTTCTGGCCGTTAGGACAACAAACTCCTCACCCCGCACTTTGCTCTTTTGATTATGTGCACAAGGTTACACTCACACACACGTGCAAACATGTGCACACGCGCACACACACACACACACACACACACCGAAATACACAGACATACAGAGATATGTGCCGACACACAGACACACACGGGTACACACAGACACACACAGACATGGGTACACACAGACACACACACATGGGTACACACAGAGAACACCCACAGACACACAGACACACACATGGGTACACACAGAGAACACACACAGACACACAGACACACACATGGGTACACACAGACACACACACACAGACACACACACACATGGGTACACACAGACACACACACACACAGACACACACACACATGGGTACACACAGAACACACACAGACACACAGACACACACATGGGTACACACAGACACACACACACAGACACACACACACATGGGTACACACAGAGAACACACACAGACACACACACAGACACACACACATGGGTACACACAGACACACACATGGGTACACACAGAGAACACACACAGACACACAGACACACACATGGGTACACACAGACACACACACACAGACACACACACACATGGGTACACACAGAGAACACATACAGACACACACACAGATACACACACATGGGTACACACAGACACACACATGGGTACACACAGACACACACAGACACACACATGGGTACACACACACACATGGGTACACACAGACACACACACAGACACAGAGACATACTCACACAGAGGCACTCACACACACGTGCATACATGTGCACACAAGTACACACCGAAATATATAGACATACATACACACACAGACACAAATGCACATGCAAACGTTGCACATGCACGCACACACACACTCACACTCTACAAAGCACACAGAAGTTGAAACAATGACTCACGTGTTCCCCGGGCCTGGTCACCTCCGGGAAGCCTGCCGGCTTGTCATCCCCGGGTCCTGTGGGGCCTCTGCCTGTCTCCCCTTCCTCCCTCCTCTGGCCTCAGGAAAGGCTTGCTTCCCCGAACGGGCGGCAGGGACGGCCGGGACAGGCCGGGACAGGCCAGGACAGCAGGGACAGGCGGGGTCCTGCTCCAACAGAGAGCAGGTCGGAAGAGCAGCCCTGGCCGTGGCACCCGCCCTCCGGCCCCGAAGTCCAGCCTCCCCTCCCCTTCCCGGAGGCTCCCAGGGCACAGTCACCAGGGTCAGGCGTCCCCTGGGCCGGGGCAGGGCAGAGGCCGGCTATAACGCGCCTGTGGCAGGTGTTTGCTGCCATTCAGCTCGGGGGAGCACGTAGGCTTTGTTCTCTGTCCCTCCTTTCAGTGCTGGGGACCCCCCCCCCCAGCCCCGTTCCTTCCTGGGAGCCGCAGGGATCTCTGCTGCTCTCAAAACTTCAAGCTCAGGGCGAAAAAGGGTCGTATTTTGGTCAAATGAATCGACTCCTGCCGCAGACAGCTGAGAGCCAGCTCTCCTGGGGCCCCTGCACCCTGAACCAGAGGCAAGCCAGGGCTGGTCCTGGGGCCAGACAACCGGGTCCTGGCACTACGGGGGGGGGGGCTGCGTCTCTCTAACACCCCCTCCCCTCCCAGCTTTGTCACCCATGGGGCCGACTGCTCCTCCCAGGGGACGGGAAGACCCAGCACAGGAGGGACAGGTGGAAGGGGGCTCCCATCCCACTGAACTGCCGGGAAACATTCCACATACTCTGTGGGGTGCTGGGGGGGCACCTGCACCAGGCTTCTGATGGGACGCCCTCACACACCCCTTCAGGACCAGCTTCTCTCTGCTGAGCCCACACCGCCTCTGGGGCAGGGGGGTCCTCCCTCCACACAATCGTTTCCTCTGGGGTGTGGCCACCTCCCTGGATCCCACCAACCAGCGTGGCTGGGCCCTGCCACCCTGGGGACCCAGGAGCTCTCCCTGCTTGTGAATGGCACCTTCAGCCCGCACCCCCCCCCCCCGACCTGCAGACCAGTAACCCATGTCTGGGGGAGGATGTGCGCACCGCCTGTACAACCCAGATGGGGGAGGTCCAGTTTTGGAACAGATGAAAGTGCGTTTCTTCTCTTTTCCAGCACGGATGGGCCCCTCCCCATTTACGGTGACGTACCCACCTTCCTGCAGGTTGGGGGAAGGGGGCGCGAAATGAGAGGGAGTTAGTTATAAATTGCAGCTTTCCGGCAGGAAAGGTCATCGATGGCCAGCATCCTACATCCGAAAAGGGAGCTTTGTGCCTGCGCTCAGACAACAGATTTCAAAGCCAGGCTCCGTCCAGAGAAGGGATCTGTGGAGGCCGCTCAGCTCCCACGTGACTATCCGGCTGCCCGGAGACCATATGACTGAGGGTCCCAGTGGCAGGCTCACGGCCCCGGCCTTCACCCCGGGCTGTGTGACAGACGGCCACAAGCATGTTTATCGTCTCTCGGTCTCCGTGGGTCAGGGGTGGGCGCACAGCTGACTGGGTCCTCCGCTGAGGGTCGCCCGGGCTGCCGTCATGGCGTCGGCTGGGCCGCAGGTTCTCTGGAGCCCAAGGTCCTTTCAGAGCTGGTTGTGGGCAGAATTCAGCTCCTTGCTATTGCGAGACTGAGGTCCCATGCTCCTGCTGGCCATCAGCCAGGACCCGTCTCTGCTCTTACAGCCCACCTGCGGGCCCTTGTCATGTGGCCCCTCACAGGCCCTGTCACACATGCCAGCTTGCTTTTTCAAGGCCAGCAGGAGAGTCTCCCTGACTGCCAGACCCCCTTTTAAAGGGTTCGCCTGATTAGGTGAGGCCCACCAAGTACATCTCCCTTTTCATTAACTCAAAGTCAACTGATAAGGGACCTTAATTACATCTGCAAGAAACCCTTCACCTTTGCCATGGAACATCACCTAACTCAGGAGTGACATCCATCCTATCCACAGTCCTGGGCATCCTCAGAGGGAAGGGATTATACAGGGAGTAGACACCGTGGACCAGTAGTCTAGAATCCTGCCTACCCTGGTGCCTGAGCTAAAGCCCGCACAGGGGGGCACACCTTGCCCAGCTGGCCCAGAGTAAACCTACCCATTAGCACGCTGCTGGTGGACGTTGGGAACCACCCGCTGGCCCTAGGGCTCAGGCCAGCCCCAAACAAGCTGACCCCTTCCCACCCAAGGCCCGGGAAGACCATGAGAGGCCAGGACCCAGCTGTTGTGAGGCCCAGGGGCCTCACCACTCCTCTGGTCTCAGTGTTAGCCTGCACAGTTCACAACCTGGCGGGGTCTTCTCCAGCCTGTAGTCCCTCCCACACTCTCCACGTGGTCCCCAGATGGTCCCTTTCCTTTCCGTAATACAATCTCACCACAGAGAGACACCCGCCAAGAGAGAGAGAAACCAGCGCGCTCACATAAATCTGAGGATGCGCTCCCGCGTGGACGTGCAGGCAGTGCGCACTGGAATCAAGGCCAGTTGCGGTGGAAATCAGGCAAAAATGGCACCTAAGTCGTTCACTTGTGTGACCACTGTTAATATCATCTTGGTGGAGCTGTACCAACCTTTGCGCTTTCTCTCTTGGTGTTTTATCAACTTTCCTGGCTGCCCATCAGCAGAAGGAATCCTGTGCCGCGTAATCGGGCCACACGTACGAGCATCCACACTCACAGGCATATACAGTAAAACCTTGGTTTGCGAGCATAATCCGTTCCAGAAACACGCTTGTCATCCAATGCACTGGCATCTCAAAGCGAATCTCAAGGACCATTGGCTCAGCTGTGGTCAAGTGACGTTTGGCGTCACGTACGACTCGTATTGCAAGACGACGCTCCTTCATCGAGTTAAAACGTATGAGGAACGTTTGCTCCTCTTGCGGAACACTCGCAGAGCAAGTTATTTGCAATCCAAGGTTTTACCGTATTCCCCTTTGCAAAGAAATACAAAATCATAGAGTTTTGAAGCTGGAAGGGCCCCTGGGGATTCTCTGGTCTGAGCACCCAGCTAGTGGCTGAAGACTGCAACCCCGGCCAACTGATTTTTCAGTCTCTGCTCCACCATCTGCAGTGATGGAGGGGGGGGGGTTCTGCTTCCCGGGGCAGCCCCTGCAGGTGGGTTCTTTTGCAACCAAATCAGCCTTTTGTAACTTCCCACCAATTTGCCTTCCTGGGGTCACATGGCGAACGCCTGACCCTCCGCCACGGAAACATTTCTGAGATTTTGGAAGCAGTTATCGGGACTTGTAGCGGACATTGCCAATGACCTGCCCAGGCCCCAGGGTCCCCTGCTCCTTGTGGAGAGGCCACCGGCCCAGACCGTTACCACATCTCCTTTCCGGGCGACGTGCCCAGTGACCCCGCTGTGGGGATTTGTGGGAAGTGGGGTGTCCCCTTCTTCCTGGGGGTTTCTATAGTTAAGGATGAGACCCAGTGTGCTAGATGGCTGAGGTGCAGGTCTTCCAGAATGTTCTTATCTCCTAAGGCCTTTGAGATAAGCAGAAACGGCCGTCTGCCTTGCCTCAAAACCTTCACCCTTGCTTATCTCAATGGAAAATTCCAGCAGGGATCTCTGAACACCAAGTGAAATTCCTCAGCTCAGCAATCAGCTCGACACTTGGCTGCCCGCCAGGCTGGGCAGAGCAGAGCAGAACAAAGCAACGAAGCAAAGTCCAGCCCCGAGTCACTGAGGACCCCACAGGCTGGGACAGGAGCCTGCCCAGCAAGAGGTGGCCACCCCAGACTCGTACAAGGTCCTAACAGAGCAGTGGGTGCAGGCAGAAGAGACAGGCTCACCCGGTCAAGGGAGACCCTGCAGGGAGGTAACGTTGGACTCACTGAAGATGGACCAGAAACTCACCCAACGGCAGGAAGAGGAAGGCTTTCTGAAGGGAAGAAGTTGCGTAGCGACAGACGTTGTCCCCTCCTTGGCCTGTGACCTCTCCCCTCCTCCTTCTGCTCTCCACTGGCCACGCATGTCCCCAACCCAGGGTCTTTACCGCCACTGTTCCTTCTACCTGGAAATTTCTCCTCCCAGATGGACACACTTCAGGGCTGCGTTCACGTCCTGTGGCCGTTGTAAAAATGACCATAAACCGGGTGGCTTAAAACAACACAGACTTAACTCTCTTACAGTTCTGGAGGTTAGAAGTCCGAAATTAAGGAGTTCCCAAAGGTGTTTCCTCCCGGAACCTCTGAGAGAGACTTTGTCCCTGGCCTTTCTCCCGACCTGCTGTGGCTGCTGGAGGCCCTGGGGGTCCCTTGGCTGTGGCTGCGTCAGGCCTGTCCCTGCCTCGTCCTCACGCAGCCTCCCCTTCTCACACAGACGCTTGCCTTGGCTTTAGGACCCACCACATAATCCAAGATGACCTCATCTCCAAATCCCTAACTCAATGACGTCTGCAAAAACTCTTGCCAAATAACGTCATGGTCAGGTGTACCATGGGTTAAGATGTGGGCACATCTTTCAGGGACCACACAATTCATCCCACAACAGGGCCTGCTCACAGATCACCTGCCCCACAGCTCCTTCTCTGATGACCTACCCAACCACTCCCTGCTCCTCGTCGGCCTTGCGGTATTTTTCTCCATGACAGGGCAGCTGGTGTGCTTTGTATTTTCCTTATTGTCTATTGCTGTCTCCATGACTACACTATAAATTCCTCAGGGCAGGATTTTTTGTGTTCTGTTCACTGTTGTAACGTCAAGGCCTAGAAGAAAGCCTAGCACATAACAGTCACCAGGCAAGTATTGGTTGAACCAATCTTTGCGTGTAAGCACGTAGAGAAAATTCTGTACCCATGAATTCAGGACACTCCTGGATCAACCCCATTCATCCATGAACCTAATGTGAAAAATTCCTGGATTAGAAGGTAGGATTTCTGAAGACAGGAAGACCTTTTTTTAAAGCCAAAACTAACATCACGTTTAATGGAAAGGCAGTAGGAGTCTTTTAATTAAATACAGGAGACCAAACAAGTATTCTCTGTATTAATTTTCCTTTTATTTATTTTCCATGACAGTATATATCCTTGTTCACACGTTATGATAGTAAAACCAAAACACACACACACACACACACACACACACACACACACAAAAGAAAGAAATAAAGAATTAACATAAGAAAGAGGATGGATGTCATTATTTACGGATAATTTTATACTTAGAAAATCCAAAAGGACATCAGCTATAATGTTATTAAGGATGGACTTTTAGAAAGTAACCAGATAAAAATGAATTAAACTGCCAAACGTTAATTGATGAGAGACACAGAAAACTGGATACGTGAAGACACTCAGTGTGTTCCCAGAGGTTAAGCATCATGACCTTGACACGTCCTCTAACCCAACTTAATTTAATGCAACATGAGCTACCATTCCATTAGCATGCTTGATAAAGCATAGAACAATCTACCTGTCAAACATCAACTGCTGTAGGCTGGCTTAAGAACCTATGCCTCATATCTTGTCTCAGTGGAATAACATGTTTTAACTTTCAAGTACACCACTTATAAATAAATGTTCTGGGCACAGCCCATGATGGTGGCAAACTCATTAGCATGAACACAGTCCCCATCCTTCCCACCACATGCCTTCTAAAAGGAATTCTGGCTTCACTTTCTCTGCTTGCTCCCCAGTCCCTGCCTTCCATGGGGCTTTTTCTCTTGGCCGCCTAGTTGCAGGCCTTACGGGGCTGACTTGGGAGTGCATGTGACAGGGATAGAGCTGGAGAGGAGGTAAAGGGGCTACAGATCCCCAGATACAAAGTGGGAAAGCCTGTCTGCATGTTCAAGCTTCATATGCATGTCTTGAAAACAGTATATGGAGTTGAATATTAACATTTTTCTCCTCTCTGCCTTCTAATTTAGAGTATCTGATCCATTTACCTTTAATGTAATCAATGATATGGTTCTGCTTCAGTCTACCGCCTTGATGTTCATTTTCTATTTGTTCCCTCTCTTCTTTGTTCTTCTTTTCCATCTCGTTTGGAGGGCATCAACTATTTGTAGTATTCCATTCTCTCCATTTCACTGATTTCTTAAGTATATTATAATTTTCAGTGCTCGGATTTCCATTGGGTACTTTTTTTTATAATTTCTAAATCTCTTCTGAAATTCACACTTCTTTGCCTATTATATAAGTTTTCTTTCCATACGGATTCTTGGCCATATTTGTCAGAGTGTTTTAAGCTTCTTGTCTACAAATGCCAACATCTGGTTTGGTTTTGGGTCTGTTTCTATTGACTGGTTGTTCTGTTTTGTTTTTTCCTTGACCGAGGATCACATTTCCCTGTTTCCCTATGTGTCTAGGAACTTTTGATATGTACTGAGTACTGAATATTGTGAATGACATGTTTGCCTTTGAAGAGTGTTGACCTGTTTCCAGCAGCCAGTTCAATTACTGGTGAATCACCATGAGTCTGTGGAAAATTTGCTTTACACCTGGTTGGGGTGGGACCTATTTTGATTTGCCATGAATCCTAGGGTGAATCTTAGTCCTGGCACTTAGCCTTGGCTTCTCAACTGAGGCCCTTCAGGGGTCTCAATGAAAAGCCTGAGGAGTTGACCAAGCTCTTCTATGTGGCAGAACATGAACTCCACACTCTGTCTCCCCTAAAGTGGGCAGGAGATCAGGCTCTGACAGCTCTTCACACCCTACAGGTGACACTTGCCACCAAGCTCCTTGCAGTTTTACCTGTGTGTGCACCATTGAGACATCAGCTAAGGATTTCAGGACAATGAATATGCAGTATTTGGGGGCTCTCTCCTCTGTGGCTCCCTTCTCTTTAAGATTTCATCCCTCCAAGACTGATAATGGAGGCTACTAAGTGGGCTATTTTATTTTTTTCTTACCTTTGAAGAGGTATAAGCAGCATGTCAGGACAGCACCAGCCAAAAAGCAACCCAGAGACCCAGCCATTCCAAACCAACACCACCAACCAAATTTATACTGGATGCCAAGAAATATATTGTGCAAGACCAGAGGAAAGTGTTCTGCATAAACATCAACAGCATACCACACTGAACCAGTGATTCCTCAGGCACCCGAAAGAAAGGAAAGTTGCTGGAAAATAATGCAGCCTTTCCAAATTTAAATCCAAGGAGATCCGACTGCTACCCAGAATGGATGGCATCATTTAGCAGGATAATAACGATGTGAGGGATCCATGGACAACTCAAATTTTGGATACCTTTTCTATGTCTTCCTTTTGCTTTCTGTTTTGTATTTCTCCCAAATTATATATCAGTTTATACATTAAGAGAAATACAAAAATTAAAAAAAAAAAAGATTTCATCCCTCTACCCAACAATAGCAGAATACATATTCTCCTCCAGCTCCTGTGGAACATTCACCAAGATGGAACACCTTCTGAGCCATCAAACACACCTTCACAAATTTAAAAGAATAGAAATCATACAGTGTCTGCTCTCAGTTCAACAAAATTAACCTAGAAATCAGTAACAGAAAGATAACTGGAAAATCCCCAAGTACATGGAGATTAAACAATACACTTCCAAATCACACATGAAGCAAAGAAATCTAACCAGAAATTTTAAAATGTTTTGAACTAAATTAAAATGAAAATACAACTTATCAAAATTGGCTAGATGCAGCAAAAGCAGTGCTCAGAGGGAAATAGATAGCAGTGAATGCACGTATTAGAAAAGAAGAAAGATCTAAAATCAATCACCCAAGCCTCCACCTTAGGACACTATAAAAAGAAGAACAAATTAAATCCAAAGTAAGCAGAAGTAAAGAAAGAATAAGAATTAGAGGAGATGTCAATGTAACTGAAAACAGGAAATCAACAGAGAAAATCAAAGAAACCAAAAACCGGTTCTTTGAGAAGATCAATAAATGAACACGCCACTAGCCAGGCTAAGAAAAAAAAAAGAGGGAGGAAACAAATTATTACTATTGGAAATGAAAGAGGACATCACTACAGGCTCGTGGACAATAAAAGGATAATGAGGAAATACTGTGAACACCTCCGTGAGCACAAATGTGATAACCTGGGTGAGAGGGACCAATTCCTGGAAAGACACAATCTGCCAAAAGTGACACAAGAAGAAATCATCTGAATAGGCTTATGTCTATGAAAGAATTTGAATCAATAATTAATAACCTTCCAAAACAGAAAGCACCAGGTCCAGATGGGTTCACTGGTGAATTCTACCAAACATTTAAAGAAGAGATCAAACCAATTCTCTACAATCTCCTTTCGAGGATGGAAGTAGAGGGAACACTTCCTAACGGATCCTATGAGGCCAGCATTACCCAAATACCAAAACCAAAGATATTATAAGAAAAGAGAACCAGAAGGGCACCTGGGTTGCTCAGTCGGTTAAGCATCCAACTTTGGCTCTGGTCATGATCCTGTGGTTCATGAGTTCGAGCCCCTCATTAGGCTCTGCACTGACAGCTCAGAGCGTGGAGCCTGCTTCAGATTCTGTGTCTCCCTCTCTCTCTGCCCCTCCTCCACTCGCCCTCCCCTCTCTTTCTCAAAAATAAATAAACATTAAAAAAAGAAAACTAGAGATCAATATCACTCAGGAACAGATACAAAAGTTCTCAATAAATATTATCAAATCAAATTCAACAACGTATTAAAAGAATTATTCACCATGACCAAGTGGGATTTAACCCAGGTACGCAAGCTTAGTTCGACATTCAAAAATCAGTTAATGTGATCCATTACATTTAGAGGCTGAAAAAGAAAAATCATATGATCGTGTCGGTAGATGCAGAAAAAGCATTTACAAAATCCAATGTCCATTCATGACAAAAACTCTCAGTAAACTGAGATTTCCCTCCCCTTATTTTCTAGCCACTCTGGCAGCCTGAACTGCATTCTCTGACCCCTCAGACCTGCAAGTCCCAGCTGCCCTGCCCTGAGCACAGCAGGGATGCCCTCAGAGGGAAGTCACATCAACATGATCTCATCCAGAGCAGGCCCCATCCTTCAAGTGCCAAGTCACCCTGCTGCTTCATGCCACTCCAGGCTCTGTGCTGAGTCTTGAACTTCCCAGCCCTTCACTGCTCACTACCTCCCTCGCTCTAGGCCCAGTTTTATTCATCTTGTACAGACGTAGGAACTGAGGCTCCAGAAGTCAGTGACCTGCTCCGGGTCCCACAGCCTGCAAAGGACAGAGCAGTCTCCAAACTCACGTCTGTCAAATGCCAAGGCCATGCCCTGTGCTTGCCATCCCGCGCTTTCTCCCTCTCAGGGAGGGCAAGGCAGAGGCCAGGCGGGCCCCACCCTGGCCTCTACAGGGAGTAGTGCTGGAGGTTCCAGCTGCAGGGGTGAAAGGTGAGGGCCCATTCCTCCAAGTGCTGCCCCCAAGCCTGTCCTATCAGCAAAGCAGGAGGAGGGAGGAGCCAGGAGGTGAGGAGCCCTGCACCAGCTGCTGGGTGGGGAGGTGATGTCCAGATGGGGGCCCCTGACTGGTGCTGGTGGTGCCATCGCCCTTGAGACTCCATAGCACCAGCTCGGCCCCTCCTTCCCCAGCTGCAGGGCCTGCAGTCCCTGCCCAGCCAGGGGACACAAGGCCGCCATGTTGTCAGCTCTTCAACCATAAGGACTAACAGGGATTTCAAAGGTGGGGGGATTCCAGCCATGCAGTAGGTCTTGTGGGGGCTGGGCTGAAGTGATTCAGGACTTTCTGCAGTTCTAGGGACCAAATTATAATCTGCCACCCTTCTAGAGTCCCACCACTGTCCATCTGTTCCTTCTTTCTGTCCACCTTCTTGGTCCCTGCTCTTGTGGCCGAGTGACCACAAGAGAACATGATCATTCCAGTTAGTCACTTGGAGCTAACAAGTGACATGGTGAGTATGTGCTTATGTTACAACCCTTATCTCTCTTGGGTAAACTCCATGCCCCTGTCAGTAGCGGCCCAGGAAGAGATGGAGGTGCCTCACAGCATGACCCGTGCAGCCACAGGGGGCCAACCTCTGAAGGACCTGGGCTCGGTCTGATGTTCCCTGCTGGGCGATTAACCTCTCAGGCGGCCCTGGTGGCATTCAGTTCTGCACTAGTTTCTTGGGGCTGAGGTAACAAATCACCATGGACTGGGGGCTTAAAACAAGAGAAATGTGTTGCCCCACAGTCCTGGAGTCCTGGAAATCAAGGTGACCACAGGGCTGGTTCCTCCTGGAAGCTCTGAGAGAGAAGCTGTTCCATGCCTCTCTCCTAGTTTCTGGTGGTTCTGCCAATCCCTGGTTCTCCGAGGACATGAATTGTGGGGGACCCTCTTCAACCTGGTACAGTTCAACCTAGTTCAACCTAGTGTCCAAAGACCTCTTCTTGGTTCAGGAACCCCCAAAGGACTGGGCCTAAGCAAATGCCCAGTTCGCTTTTCACAGAGGCAGACCTACCCAAAAGCACGTCGGCCGAGCGTCTCAGGAATATTTATGACACCCAAGGTGGTACCAGTTGGATTGTGTCTCCCCCAGAATTCATATGCTGAAGCCCTAGTGCCCAGCACCTCGGCATGCGGCCTCTTTTGGACATAGAGGCCGAGGAGTGGTAATCGGGTTAAAGTGAGGTCATCACAGTGGGACCTAGTCCAGTACGACAGGTGTCCTTGTAAAAAGGGGAAGTCAGGCCAAGATGGAGGAGACGCTTCTAGAAGCCAGAGAACGCCAAAGATTCCACCAGATGCCAGGGAGGGGCAGGGGACGCAGGCACCCTCGCTGTCTCCAGTGTATTTTGAAAACATTCTTTTAGTTGCAACTTACGAAATTAACTCGAGCTCCCAGGAATAGAAGGGGTTTTATTAGACATCCGCCGAGGTTGCTCGTTGAAGCCCAGAGCTTGGAATCGATCGGCATCCCTGCCTCCGTGCTCACAGCAGCCCTCAGATCTGGGACCGACGAGGGTCCTGCCCTGCCCAGCTGTCAGTCACTCCGCCCCCACCCCACACTCCCATCCCCAGGACCCATCGACTGTGGGGGAAGCGAGGGGAGGGGGATAGGGGTGGGGAAAATGTGAACAAACATCTGAGCAAAAGGGGGTTGGTTCCTTGTGAGCAGGGCAGACTGTCCTCAGAGGGATGGCTGTTACTTGAACGATTATCACGTAATAATTATTACTCAGGCTACACGCGGCCGACAAACTCTAAAACATGACAACCAATCTGGTTTGATACTGTTTCAACCTCTCAGGACAAATGTACCTAAAATGCATTCCGATTCCAGAGACGACAGACACCCGGTGGCTGCTCCAAAAGCGGCTCATGCGTCCCTGCAAATTCCATGGGTTGAAACCCCAGTCCCCTTCCATCCCCCCACCCCCCACCCCCAGCTGGCTGATGGTATTCGGAAGTGGGGCCTTTGGGGGCGGATTAGGCATGAGGGCTGAGGGCGAGTCCTCGTGAACAGGATTAGTGGCTCTTGTAAAAGAAACCCCAGAGAGACTTCCGTCCCCTCCCACTACCCAGGACACAGCAAGTCCCTGAACCAGGAAGTGGGCCTCCACGAGACACCGAACCTGCCAGCACCTTGATCTCGGACTCCGTAGCCTCCAGCACTGTGAGAAATGAAGGTGGTGTTCTGCTATAGCAGCCCGAATGGACTATGTCAGCCACAGAAAGCTCCAGATGGGGCGCCCGGCGTGGGGGCTGAGTCCCTCTGCTGCAGTCTTACAGCCGGAAGGGCCCTTGACCAATGTCTTGTCCGACAGACCCTGTACTCTGGTATCTCCGAGAGCGGGCGTGGCGAATTCTAGACCTGTGTGAGATGATCCTAGGACCAGCGCCGTATGGCCAGCTGTGTGTGGAGTGACCATTCCCTGCAATCCCTTCTTGGGGAGTCGATGCACAACCCCATTTGCCTGAGGAGTCCCACGGGGGAGCTGTGCACATCCCAAAGTTACTGGATCCTAAGTGCACCTTTCATGAACTGCCATTAGCATGCCCCGGACTAGTGGTAAGGAAGCACATGTTGGGGGGAACCCACCCAACCTTGTGCCAGCGCCTCCTCAGGGTGCTCCTGGACACACTTCCTGTGCCCCTCGGGCCCCAGTGCTAAAAACGTCCTTGCTCGTGCTGCATGAGGGACCTGCACCCATGCCCACCACTCTCCCAGCAATCCACTCGGCTCCGCCTCTTCACATCACCAACCCCCCCCGCACCTGCCCTTCTGGACACTCTGTCCATGCCCCGCATAAATTTACTCCCTGAACAAGACCAACCCCCAAGAGGAGTCTGACCAACACACAATGCAGTGAGCACATCATTGCTTTTGCACAAGAGATCTCAAAACTTGTCCTTCATTAAGTATTTATCAAAAACCTTCTCATGCCCCCAGAACTGAGGCAGAGAGCCCTGAAGCCACACAGAAATGCCCTCGAGGAGGCTGCTGTGGATTGAGAAGGCCAAAGAGAACTTCAGAAAAGTAAATAATAATACAAATTCCAATACAGCAATACAAGAAGTGTTGCCATAATATGGTGAGCCCCTGGAAGCATGAAGGACAATCGGAATCCCCCAAAGCACTCAATGCCCTCCCCTCCCCCCCGCCAGAAGTGCAGAAAGCACTGGAAGAAATGCTGCTTGGAGGCCAAGCAAGGGAAGGCAGCTACTTGACCCGTTCCAGACCTTCCTTCCTCTCCAGGTTTGCTGTGAGGAGGTCTTCTACGTACTGTGGGCCGAGTAGACGGTTATCCCGCCCAGAACATGGCAGGAGGCAGAAGACACCTTCCTAGGGGGCAGAACAGAAAGCAGAGGCTGGGGTACAATTCTACAGAGGAAGGCTCTTTAGGCCAGGACCGGTAACTGTAAAAGCCCCAGTGGCCACAGGAAGTGCCACCATCAATAGTGACAAAGACGGTCTTCAAGGATGCCGGGAAAGGCTTTGCTTCCCTTTGGACTCCATCAAAGGAGGCTACCCCTCTGCCTTATTCCCAGACGACCTTCAGTACATAGTTATTGAACTGGTGAGTGAACATGTGCACGGGGAGGTAAACGGAAAAAAAAGAAAAAGCTAGGCTTCCCACCTCAAGAAGACCTAGCAGAGTTAAATGGCCATGTGAGTGAATGAATGAAAACACATGTCCTTTTTTTTTTCATTTTTTAAATGTTTTTATTTCTTTTCGAGAGAGAGAGAGAGAGAGACAGCGTGAGCAGGGGAAGGTCAGAGAGAGAGGGAGACACAGAATCCAAAGACAGGCTCCAGGCTCTGAGCTAGCTGTCAGCACAGAGCCTGACGTGGGGCTCAAACCCACGAACTGTGAGATCATGACCTGAGCCGAAGTCGGACGCTCAACTGACTGAGCCACCCAGGCGCCCCAGAAAGACACATGTCCTTTAGGAACGGAAATAATTTGGGTCCCTGCATGCTGATGGTTTCCCCCACAATCCATTCATCAACCACCCAGAAAGGCAAAATCAAGCTCTTGCCCAAGACTGGGAAGCAGAAAGTTATTGATGCATTCTGCTTGCACACGCGTGCACATGCACATACACACAGGGGTGCACACACACTTACCTGCGGATGTGTTGTCTGGACTGTCTCTTTCTTGCTCATCTCTCTCAGGCACTGACATAGCTTTGTCCCCTTGTCTGGGCTTATTCTGGAGGGTGACCCTTCTTCCTGGGATCATCCCTTGCCCGTCCCTCGGTCCAGTCCCTGCCCTTCCCACCCCGACTCTCCTCCCCAAGGCCAGAGGCCCTCCTCCCTCTTGGGAGCTGTGTCTCAAGCCCCAGTGGCCTTGATCAATAGCTAAGGTCCCGTGCTGAGTCAGGATCCTGAGTCCCCTTCTCAGAGTGACAGGACTGTGTTTCCGGAGAGGACAGAGATGGTTGTGGGGGAGAAACAAAAATTTTCCCTCTACCCTTCTGAGTTCTTGGCTGAGAGCCCTGTAATAAGACAGAATGACAAGAGAAAAACAGAAGTTTATTGACATGCATCCATGGGAGACACCCAGAAAAAAATGGCCCAAGCCACTGGCTGAAATACATACCATCTTCAGCGAGAGACAGAAGGCAGAAAGGTGTGGGAGTCGAGTTATGGGGAGGTTGCTGGAAAAAGCACAGTAAAGCAGGATAAGGTTGTGCAGATTTGAGTGGCACCTTCTCCACGGACCGGAGTTTCTCATGGTTTAGCGTCATCTTCTCTTCCTGGTAGAGAGGGCACCACCCCCATGCCCAGAACGGTCCTGTGCACGTGCAAACCTCTCTTACAAAGGAGCAACTGCTACCCTGTTTTCTATGCTTCTCTTGTGTCTACTATTTGTTAAAATAATCAGCTCAGAATAACCCTCATGCCAAAGAGGCACTTGGGGGGTGACAGAAGTTGCTACCCTTCATAGCCTAACACTTTTGTCCTTAGGGCAGTGAAATCGGGGCCGTGAGGCCCAGGGCACAGGAACGCAGCCGTGCACAGCTTCCCCGCCTGGGCCTTCCTCGGCTAGTTTCCTCCTGTGGGAATAAATCATATGCACCCACAAAGCAGGTGTCCCTTCCTGATTTCCCAGTGAGAAGCTGCGTTGGAGCAGGTAGTGATGTACTTGACTCGAGCCTTAGCTCCTTTTGCTGCCCTGAGACCCACTGAGGACAGGAAGCGGGTCTCATTCTCGTCTCTTCCGTGCACGCAGTGCACACAGTAGGTTCTCTGCTGCACCTGCATCGTGGGCCCTGGACTCCCCCAAGCCGTCTGCAGGGGTGGCTATTTCAGGGGATCATTGCGAGGACCCTATCTCGCGTGGTTGATTGCATTTCACTGTGAGTAAGAAAAATGTTTCCCAGGAAGAAAACCTTATCATCTTTGTTCTGCTCGAAACAGAGCCGGATTTTATAAGCTGTTCTTTGTCTGGGGAAATGGATGTAAAGAATTCACCTTGAGCACCGGATGCAAATGAGTAAGTGGCAAACTATTTTTCTCTGATGATCCTAAAATAGATTGGGTGCTGGCGGGAGAGGCTTCGCCTTGGCCCAGAGCCCTGAGCACTGTTACCGCTGAGAGCGAGACTCAGCGGAACGTAGACTCCTCCAGAACGTTTTCAATCGGTCAGTGCTATCTTCAAGTGCAGAAATGCCCACTGATTTTTTTTTTTCCAGGAGAAAGTCCTCAGAGCATTATTCAGCATCACAAAAACTTGGTGAGACATTTGTACGGTTTAAAAATTGGCAAATTGGGGACACGGCGTGCTTTGAGAGCCGCTGCCAAAAATACGGCAATCATCGTCTCGCAATAATGAGAAAGAGCTGAAACAGCTGTGCTCAGTTTCCGCTTTGGAGGCTGGGGGGGGGGTGAGTAATTGATAAGGACGGTGTTTGGCTCAAGAATATAGTGATCCTTGGAGGGGGAAGGCTGCACTGGCTAACGGGCACATGTAAGGAGTGGAGGGGCCGGAGGGGCACGGTGACCTCGCCCTCAAAGCGCCTCCCCAGATGCGCGGGCACGTACAGCCCGTCAGGCTGCACACGAAGCAGCCTGCACCTGAGATCGCCCAGACAGTAGTGCCAAACGGAACACAACAGCGAATCCAAACACAGCCCCGGACACCCTGGCTCTGCCTGAGTGTGCAAAAGCTAACGTGGATTAATTGGCTAATTGGGGGGAGGCGGGGGGAGGGAGGTCTAAGATTCATTTCATGGCAGGTTCCACGAGCCAGCCTACACTGCGGGCGAATCACCGGCTTATCTCGGCATCCCGACGTTACCAGCGGTCCTTCTGCAGGAAAGCTCTGTGCCGTGGGGATGAGACCCCACAGCGAACGGTAGGAAGGAAACAGGTGGAACCACCTGAGCTCCCAAACTCTCCCCGAGACGGGTGTCAGACAGGCTGAACACCAAGCGTCCCTTTGTTTATCCAGCATCCCCACGCCCTGGAGGAAGTGATGTGCGTGGGCAAAGTCATTGCAGTAAAACTGAGTTTGATCTGACATCTAAAGGACAAATGCTGTCGTCCGTTGTCAGCTTCTGTGTTCGTTGGTTTGGTTGTTTCCCGTTTAAAATACTCTTTTTTTTTTTTTTTACTGAAGTATAATTTACATGTAATAAGGTGCACAAATTGTAAGCATAGATGTGCTTCTATGCGCACGTAAATGTGCGTGCAAAAATTTGATGACACATGTATACGTGCGTGTCATGGGGGGAGGGGTGATCACCTGGTTTCAGTTTTTCCGGGACTATTCCTGTTTGGAAACTGAAAGCCTGACATCCGGACCCAGACAGGTGGTCACCCTTTGTAGCAACCAGCTCGCTGAAGGTGCACGACATTGCCATCACCCCCAAAAGGTCCCCTTGTGCCACTTTGTTGTCAATCCATCCTGCCCTCATGAAGCAATCACTGTTCTGACTTCTAGCCCCATAGCTCAGTGTTGCGGCTCTAGAATGTCACGGAAATGGACGATACATATCGTCTGGCATCTTTCACGCAATGTAATGTTTTGGAGAGTCACCCATGTTGTTGCCTATGTGGTCTGTCAGCTTTCACTGCTGAGTGCTGTCACCTCTGTAACTTCAACGCGCTTATCCATTCACCTGCTGACGGGCGCTGGATTGGCTTTCAGCTTTTGACTATTAGGAATATTCTGGTACACGTCTTTTTGTGGGCATGTTTTCATCTCCCTTGGGCAAACACTGAGAGTTGAATGACCGGATCACAGAGCAGGTTATGTTTCTAAGAACAGCATTCCAAAGTGGCTGTACGATTTTACACGCCCACCAACAGTGTCCGAGAGTTCCACGCGCTCAGCGTCCTCACCCACACTTCCTCTTGCCAGATCTTTTCACTGTGGACCTCCCAGTGTGTGCGACGTGGGTATTACTTGGTTTTATTTTGCATATCCCTGGTGATAAGGAAGCTGAACACCTCTCTATCTAGTTTTTGGTCATTTGTACATGTTCTTAAGTGAGGTGTCTGTGCAAATCTACAAATCCCTTGCCCATTATTTATTTTTAAAACCATTTGTTTCTTTTTTTCATCCTGAAAGTGTAGTCCCTAATCCTCATCCCTAGTTCCTCCATCCCCACCCCCTCTAGTAACTCTAGTTAAAAGTCTGCTTCTTGGTTTGTCTCTCTTTCTCTCTCTCTCTTTTTCTTTGCTCATTTGTTTTGTTTCTTAAAGTCCACTTATGAGTGATATCATATGGTATTTGTCTTTCTCTGACTGACTTCACTTAGCATAATACTCTCTAGCTCCATCCATGTTGTTGCAAATGGTAAGATTTCATTCTTTTTGGTCACTGAGTATATTCCATTGTGTATATATATACCACATCTTCTTCATCCATTCGTTAATCAGTGGACACTTGGGCCCTTTCCATAGTTTGGCTATTGTAAACAAGGCTGCGATAAACATAGGGGTGCATGTAGCCCTTCGAATGAGTGTTGTGTATTCTTTGGGTAAATACCCAGTCGCGTAGCTACTGCATCATAGAGTAGTTCTATTTTGAGAAACCTCCATACAGTCTTCTACAATTTTGGCCCATTATTTAAAGGACTTACTTATATTTTCCTTATTGATTTGTAGGAAATCTTTATATATTCTGAATAGAAGTGCTCTGTCACATCTATGCATTGTGGATATTTTCTCCCAGACTGGGGCTTGTTCTTCATTTTCATAAGTGAATTTTTAAATAAGCAGAAATATTTAATTTTTGATGAAATCCCATTTATCAATTTTGTATTTGATGATTAGTGCCTTTTGTGTACTGCCTGAGAAATGTTTGCCTACCCCAAGATCTGAAAGATATGCTCCTCCATTTTTCTCCTAAAAATTTTATAGATTTGGCTTTTCAGGTTAGGTCAGGAATCTACTATGATTTTTTATTGTGTATACTGTGAGGTAAGAGTCAAGCTTTATTTTGCCTATAGATATCCAGGAGTTCCAGCCCCATTTACTAAAAAAGGACTTTCCTTTCTCCATTGAATTGTCCTGGTGCCTTTGTCAAAAATCAGTTGACCACTGTGGTGGCCTGACCCTGAGACCTGTTTTTTAACATTTTTTTTTCTTTCTTTCCCTCAGTTTGGGTAATTTTATTGACCGTTCTGCCAGTTCCATATCCTTTCTTCTACATTATCCCATCTATTCTTAATACTATTCAATGAATCTTTAATTGCAAATATTATATTTTCCGGTTCTACAATTTCTATTTGATTCATTTTTAGAATTCCCAAATCCCTCCTGAAATTCCCTCTCACTTCATCCATTGTATCCATCTTCTTCATGGTTATTTTACATGACTCATCTGCTGATTTCATCATCTGGGTCACCTGTGAGTCCCTTCTGACTTGTTATTTTTCCTCTTGACCATCAGTCTCATTTTCTTGCTTCCTTTTATATCTAGTAAATTTTCATTTGTGCTGGACACCGTGGGCAATGCCCACCAGTGACTCTGGATTCTGTGATCTCCTGAAGAGCCCTGAATGTGGTGCTGGCAGGCAGCTACCTTGATCCCACATATCGCCTTGATGTGCTGAGACTCGGTTCTAGGCTTGGCACCGGTATGTCTATCTTTATTTTCCTGTCATACTCCTTAGTCCTGGAGTGTGGTCTTACTGCTAAGGAGTAGTCCCTCTGGGGTGTCAGCGAAAGGCTCCAGGCGTTTGCTATATCCCTCTGTCTCTGTAGGACCTGAATTCCTACTTCACCTCCTCAGCACTAGGCGGCTGCAGAAACCTCTGCTCAACTCAGACTATCTATCAGCTGTTGCTTCCAGGGGTCTCAGAGTCTCGCCTCACACACCTCCTCCAGGACCGGCCACAGGCTCTGAATAAGTCAGCACGCAGATCCTGAGGTTCAGTCCTGTCCGCAGGGCGCCCCGAAGCCCGACAGTGTCCTCTGGGGGAGCATCGCCACTTCTTTCCTTCCCTTACTTCAAGGGTTGTAAGCAGTCTCTCTCTGCTTGGATTGCTCTCCAGTGCCTGAGAATGACTGATTTTTATACTTTGTTGGAAGTTTGTAATTGTTGTCGGCAGGAAGGTTAGTTTGATACGAGCTGAGTCTCCATTGCTAGAAGCTAAAAGTCCTGTGTAACCTGTTTTTAAAACCAACGGAATTAGAGTTAATAAATCCCATGCCAGGAGAAAATTGAGTCCCTTGCACGTCAGTAAGCATTTATGGTGCTGCTTTTCCACGAGTAGAAAGGAAATCGGTCTCCTCACCCACCCTCTTTTATATGGCCGCTTAGGAGAGGGCTCTTTATACTGTCAAGCCATAAACATTTTCTGAGCACCCATGGGTCCGTGACCCTGGACAAGGCTCTCTGGGCTATAAAAAGGCAACCTTGGTCTCAGGTCTCAGGAATACTCTCCTGGCAGAGCTGCTCGAAGGGCTGGCTAAGGAGCTGGTGCTGTGCGCAGGAGGCCAGCCACCCTCAGCTTCCTCCCCAGAGCCCCCCGGCATGTAATTATCCCAGGCGTCACATCCTCCTACCAAGGGGTGCATTTGTGCAAACTTCCTGCCACTGGGTAGCACTCGGTGAGGATGATATCACTATGGTAATATCACTTAGTGCAAATCATTTCATGAACTTCGGCATTTCAACTATGACTAGTTGTACATTAGTAGTGACACACTTTGCACCTTTGGAGACGCTCGTGGAGTCTGCATCTTACAACATGACGAAAGGGTATTTTGGAGGATTATTCTGCTCTCGTAGGTAGAAAGTCTTGAATGGGGACAGAATAGAATGGGGGTCAGATGGCCCAGGACGACTTCAAAGTATCATCCTTTAAAATTGTATTCAGGGGCACCTGGGTGGCTCAGTCAGTTGAGCGTCCAACTTCAGCTCAGGTCATGATCTCACTGTTCATGGGTTCGAGCCCCACATCGGGCTCTTAGCTGACCGCTAGCTCAGAGCCTGGAGCCTGCTTCCGATTCTGTGTCTCTTTCTCTGTCCCTCCCCTGTTCACGTTCTGTCTCTCTCTGTCTCTCAAAAATAAATAAATGTAAAAAAATTAAAATAAAATAAAATAAAATAAAGTAAAATTGTATTCAAGTTTCCTCTTCACATGACTTTGGCGAAGGAGCAGTGTAGGAATCCAGCTGTCATCAGATTCTCAAAGGAGTTCACATTTCCCCCCAACTTAAGACTAGAACTAGTCTAGAACTGAGGCTTTTTTTTTTTTACCATGAACTCAATCACTAATTATTTTTAAATCCCTCCATAAATATTTATATCTTGGTAATGTCTAAATTCTGTTCATAATCTATCACCATTAGTTCATAAATCAAGGAACAATATCACTTAAAAATGAAGCTAATCATTACTGATAGGAAATGTAAATTCATGTTTCACGCTGTTTCTGATAATGACTAATTATTCTCATCATATCTAAGAACCTGATATTGAAGCCAATGAACAGCTTCTATCTGGAGTAAGAAACATGTATCTCATTTTCTTATTTGCTTGTGATTTGGGGGGATTATTTTTTTTCTAATGTTTTATTTTTTATTTTTGAGAGAGAGAAAGAGAGAGCATGAGCAGGGGAGGGTCAGAGAGAGGGAGACACAGAATCTGAAGCAGCTCCAGGCTCTGAGCTGTCAGCACAGAGCCCGATGCGGGGCTCGAACCCACGAACCGAGAGATCATGACCTGAGCCGAAGCCGGACACTCAACCGACTGAGCCAGACAGGCGCCCCTATTTTTTGAAGAATCTTGTAGTCCTTTGAAGGCACTGATTACTCTGAGTCTTCGTTAAAACGAGGTTGTATAATCCATAAACCCATTTCACCTTGCGAAAGCAAATACATCGAAGTACTCTGAAAATGATCCTGTGTAGAGAGAATGCCACTACCAGCACCTGGGATTACCTTGTGTAACATCGTGAGATAGCGTGTGGCCACTTAAAGTGAGGTTATGTGTCAAATATTAGTATATAGGGGCTCTTCATTCAGGTGAGCCATAAAATCAAATTAATATTTGATACATAACACTTTTATTTTTAGTTGAAAACACATATTTGTAAGGGCGCCTGCGTGGCTCCGTTGGTTAAGTGTCTGACTCTTAACTTTGGCTCAGGTCATGATCTCATGGGTTTATGGATTCGAGCCCCGTGTCAGGCTCTGTGCTAATAGCGTGGAGCCTGCTTGGGATTCTCTGTCTCCCTCCCTCTCTCTCTGCCTCTCCCCTGCTCATATTTTTCCTCTCTCTCTCTCTCTCAAAAATAAATAAACATAAAAAAATACATATTTATAGAAGTTCTAGTATATTCTTCCTGTACCTCAATGGACTATCTTGTGCACCCCACCCTGGAGACCCCGAGTCCAAGAAACGATTCACTGCAAGCAACCTACACATGAGATCAGCCGAGCCCACGTACAGACAGACCATCGAGTGTCAGCAGAGGTGCAGAAGGGGGCTGGAAACCATCAGAGATGAAGGAAGGGGCAAATCTGAGCTTGGGGGAGAAAAAGGAGCCCAAGAGACACGAAAAAGTAACTGGAAATGGCAAAAATGGGTTGGAAGCAGGTACGGGTCCAATGTTCTCCTTCGGATATGCTGTGTCGGGCTGCTAAGTGAGGAAACAGACCAAGGCCAGCGGCCCCTGCAGCCCAGCCAGCCGCCTCCCAAGCGTGGGATGTAGCTGCTGACCTCAGCCAGCCTCCCTTCCGAGCAGGAGTTCGGCTCCAAGGCCAGGCCCTCCCTGTCAGCGGCTGGAATTCTCCCCCAGCCTTTCTCTAGCTGTGAGGTCATTCCGTCCCATGTTCATTGGAAGAGCAAGGCCGGAATCCAAGTAAAAGAAATTTGGGGCAGAACCACAGGCAAGTCTTGCTCAGCAGAGCCGAGTGAGTCACCGCTCAGCCGTGAGCTCCCACGGAGGGCCCTGTGGGCTGGATGACACCTCTGGAGGCAGGGGCTCATTAATGTCTTCCTCCAGGCAGCCCACAGGCCTGCCTAATGAGGCCCCAGACAAAGGCAACCCTGTGCCCAGGATGGGGGTTCCCTGCGGGCTCTGCTGTGTCGAGCCGCTCCCAGAGCTGCCTTGGCTATGGGCACTGTGTCACGGACCCTTCCTGAAGGTGGCATCTGTTTCCTTGTGAAGGGCCTCGGCACTGGGCTCGGAGATCGCCCGGAGCAGGGACACAGGAATAGGGTTGCCGGGGTGGGTTAGGTGGCTGTAACAGCCCAACCGCAGAGAAGTCACCTTCTAGGTAGAAATAGGCTCCCAGATGACCACGCAGGAGAGGCCGAGGGTCCGGGGCTGAGAGAAAGCCTCAGCTTTTTAGCGAGCCTGGGGCTCAGCCTGGTCGTCTGTCTCCTTCCGAGGAGCACCACGAGAACAGGGGAGACCCTTAAGCTGCCTGATGTCGCTGCCCCTGCCCCGCCACGCCTGGCACAAGTTGCTGCCCACCATTCATTCCAGACCCAGGAGCTGAAGGCACCATTTATTGGTTGCCTGTGTGTCAAGCCCTGAAATACCTTCTTATATGGACTGCGCCCACCGTGATAAAGCAAGTAGTAGCACTTCCACTTAAAGGTAAAAAAAAAAAAAAGGGAGGGCGCCTGGGGGGCTCAGTCAGTTAAGCGTCTGACTTCAACTCAGGTCATGACTTCATGGTTCGTGGGTTCGAGCCCCGCATCAGGCTCTGTGCTGACACCTCGGAGCCTGGAGCTGCTTCGGATTCTGTGTCTCCCTCGCTCTCTGCCCCTCCCCGACTCATGCTCTGTCTCTCTCTCAAATATAAATAAACGTTAAAAATATTTAAGAAAAGGAAAAAAAAGGATTCTAAAGTGATATTGCCAGAGCCTTGGAAAAAGCGCAAGGACTACGGTCTGGGAGATCATGACATCCTAGGACGGAGGACCAGCAACATTCGTTCAGAAGATTCCCAAAAGGTGGCTCTTTCTCAGGAGTGGGGGTAGGGGGGGGATGAGGAGGAGAGGTGGGGGGCAAAATTCACCCCAGAGTCTAAGGACACTGTCCAGGGACTGGGACTCTTCAGAAACCCCTCTTGGCCAGTCCAAGGTAGGGAGTCCTCTGTCTCTGGGCAAAAGCCAATCAGAACAATAAGGTGGGAGAGGTGGGAACGAGACTCAGTGCCCCCAAGCTCAGCCACACACCCCCAGTCTGGTTGAACGAGCAGCACCTCCAATCCCCAGTGTGGACAGAAAGATGAGTGTAACACGTTCTGTCCCAGGCCTCCTCATGGTCAACAGACCGTGACGGAAGAATTTAAGTGATGGATACAAAGCGGCTCAAAGTTCTGATGAAGAATAGTGAGGAAAGGAGGGGCAGGGGCAGCCTTGGGGAGCTGGGAAGACTTCCTCTAGAAAGGAGACGGAGGAAGCCTTAATGTGGCTTGGAATAAGGAGTTCTCGGTACCTCAGACCCATGTCTGAATCCACGTCTGTGTCCTTGACGGTCATGCCCCAGCCTCCAGCACAGCACCTGTCAGGTAGCAGGTGTGCGCGAAGGAATGAGTAAAGAGATGAGGATGTAGAGCAGCCTGAGCGAAGACACCGAGTCATCGCAATGCGTCACGGGCCAGGGGGTTGGAGAGCCACCGCCGGCAAGGCTGAGGGCACGGCAGGAGATAGTCCCCTCCAACCAGGCTCATTCCACCCAAGGCGTGTGGGGTCCTAAGTGGTGTGATACCACACAGCAGAATCCATCAACAGGCACTTCCTCAGTGCCTACAATGTGTCAGGCGCGTACAGGTCTGGAAATAACAGTAAAGAACAGCGTCACAGCCCTAACACCTGCCTCGCCTGCCTTGTGCACTCAGCCCGCCCAAGTCCACTCCGGTGTCCTGAGCACCTGGGTCCAGTCCCCACTCCTCCTGTGTCCTCCCCTCACTGGCTTTCCCCAGCAATACGACCTCATCGGCTTTCCTGCTATGGCAGGTCCCCTTTCTGTTCCCTGCTCCATCCCACTTCCAAGTTACTTCCAGAACCCAGACCAACCTGGTCAATCACCTGGTTAGAAATATACCAAAATGTTAACTGTACTTATCTGCAGGGCTCTGGGTGGGGGAGGGACACAGGTGACTTCAGGACGGCCCCCTCCCTCCCATTCTTCCCTAGCCCCACTGGAGATCTCCCCACACCCAACATGCAAACATACTAGCGCCTTTCTTTTCTAAGTCAGTACCTACGGCTAACAGTTACTGCATCATTACCTTGGGCAAGAAGGCAATGGCTTGTAAACCCTTCTCTGATTCTCCAAGTGGAGATTCTTAAAATCCACATTTAGAGTGTGGAAGGTAAGGCTCAGGGAAGTTCCCTCCTTTGTCAACAGCTGGGGACACGAGTGAAGTGGGAAGTCACAGAGGACATGCATGTGAAGAAGGAACCGCACACATCAACTCCGTGATTCCCCAAGTGCTGTGAGGCTCAGGAGGCTGGCCAAGGTCACAGCCTGATCTGGGCGCCCCTGGGCCTGACCCCAGAGCCTGCCTGTGGGTCTGTGACTGCCTGACGCCAGCTCATCGGGGGGCGCCCCTCCCCACCCGGTCCCTGCCGCGCAAACCCTTCTCTGCGTCCTGGTTCCTCCCCAGCTCCCGCCCGAGAGCCACTGCCCCGGAGCGCGCCACCCACGACTCCAGCCGGGCCCACCCTCCAGTGCCGCTCGGGCCCTGGGCCTCCCGGCGCCTCTGAACCCTTCGAGGTCCCTCGCCCCCTCCACCCACCGGCGCCCCCAGCCCTGTCACCTCCGCGTTCTTGCACCGGCGACCCCCAGCCATCCATTCCAAACCTCCGCTTGTCTCCATGCTCGGCATCCACAAGCGTCCCCGGCCCCCGGCCCACGTGGGGTCCCCACAGGTCCTCGAGCCAGGTCCCTGCACCCCTGTCCCCGTCACCGGCCCCTGGCATCCCCGCAGGTCCCTGGCGCCCCCGGCCTCTGTTTCACCCCCTCCGGCATGTCCCCGCACCCCCGGCCCCCGTGTCCCCACTCCAGGCCAGCGTGTCCCCGCGCCCCCGGCCCCCACGCCCCCCCTCCGGCGTGTCCCCGCGCCCCCGGCCCCCGTGTCCCCACTTCAGTCCAGCGTGTCCCCGCGCCCCCGGCCCCCGCGCCCCCCTCCGGCGTGTCCCCGCGCCCCCGGCCCC